>CM051258.1:3076503-3321503 GCA_027921565.1 Artemia sinica | reverse complement strand
AACTTAGTTTTGAATGATTTGAAATGGTTGTATTTTACACCTCCTATTCATATACAATGTTTCAATTTATTTAAAGGCATGTATACAATATATTTAAACATCGGAGAGCCCTATTGTTGTAGAAGTGCTCCCATCTATACAAGTGTGGAGTTTTTTTTCTGGAGCATTTTTTTTTCTCTTAGAAGCAAAGACACAGATACATTTTTATCTGTCCTTTTTATCAGGGGATAATTATCCTGGATAATTGTCCGGGGTAGGGGGAATTTTACATGTGAGGGATTTTATGCGGGGCAATTTCCGGGGGAAACTGTCCATGGAGGGGCGAGGGGATTTGCAAAGCATGATTTGAAAAGCAATCAACTAAAAGTAAGAAGCAACATTAAATGTTTAAAAACAAGCAGACAATATTCCGCATATGAGGGAGTCAGTCCCCTCTTCAATCCCTTGCTCTTTATGCTAAAGCTTAACTTTGTGTCTCAGTTCATTATGACAACTTCTGAAAAACAAAGACCGTTTAGTTGGAATAAGAAGCCTTTTTAAAGGACTAAAAATCTTCAGCGTAACCAGTGGTAGGAGGAGGAGGTAACCCCCTCACATATATGAAATAATTTCGGTTTGTTTCTTGTTTTAACGAACTGTGTTCTAAATTTTAAGTGTCAAGTTTAAAGCACCCTGCACGCTGTTTCATTTATTGAACTTTATAAGGTATAGGATTCAAATGGTTCATGGGTTATTATCCTTGTACTAATCCCTTCTTGGTCCTGAAATTAGCTAAGAACAATCCCAATTTAGATCTAAAAAATTATTGACTTGGGTACTGAACCCACTGTTTTAGTGAGATCACCGTGCATAACACTAATATATTGGTCAAGTTTAATTAAGTGTCTACCTAAACAATCAATACTTTTTTTTATCTTATTATTTGAAAAAACATATGTAATTTTACACAAGTTTTATATTTCAGATAAAGAAGATGTGCTACAAATCAGCTTTTGATCTAGTCTTGCAATGTTGCCCTGATCTCAGTATTTTCCCCCCATTTTCTGAAGTTTTACTCAACCTTGATCGGTATCGTTCCAGAAGAAGTCCAAGTCCTTCATTTTACACCGAGCGATTTCCCGAGTTGCGAGACAATGCTGGTTCCGAGTTTCAAAGCAAACGGGCTGACGCATGGTGCTAAGAAACATTGCTGATATGTGTATCTAATTTGTTGTAACAAAAATCAAAATTAAATATAATGGCTATTTTACGCTTAAGTTTTCAAACAGATAAAAGGTCTATTATTCTTAAGTTTTCAGCTTAGGTTCTGCTTAAAGTTTCACTGGTTTAGTGTGAAGAAATACCAAAGATATGTTTTTAGGCTCGCGAGAAATTTCTTTGCGAGCTTCAAAGCAGATATGCTGATTTCTATGTTGTTGTGAATTATGAATGTAACACATGTTACCACCGCAAAATATAATAGGTTTTTTTAATTTGTTTCTTTTTAATTCATTTGTAATTTATTGAAGTATTCAAATTGTTTTAATATTCCAAGCAGATAATGTATTTCACAATCTTTTTTATACTGTTTGTTTTTGAATGGCGAATTTAAATTTCATTAATTTTATATATTGGGAAATGAGTGCAAATAGTCTATTCTTTCGAATTATCTATTTTACAAGCTAATTTTTTTAGATTAATTGAATATTAAAGAATGCTTTTCGTTTCTTCTCGATATCAACCCTGAGCAGGTTACACTACGTGCAACCATGAAAATCCCCCCTCCCAAAAAACAAATGGTTTGAAGGACTGTCTATCCTAGCACTAAACAAATTGAGAATTATGTTCGTCATTTTAAGTTTTAGGTCAATGTTATTCCATAAAAACAATTTGATTCATTGTTGTTCCATCCCATGTCAAATTGAAAAATTATCATTATCCTGTCTCCATTTTTTTTTTTTTTTTTTTTTTTTTTGCTTCTAATTTTATCAATAGGAAAGAACTTTAAAATATTTTCATCAAATAAACTCCCTAAGTCTCCGAAGAGGGAAAAAACCTCCCGCTCTCGAGAAAAAAGGATTGTGTATTCTAATACAGAAGCTGAACTGGACCAAATACTAATAGTTTACGCATGTAATAAGGTCTAGAATGTACAGTTTTCCTTGTATGTAGAAGAATAAATTGTAGGAGATTTAATTCAAAACCTTATTTGCCAAAATTTCAGTCATCGCGCATGCACCTAAGTTTAGTTTTTAAGAACTTATTTTTTGCGCTTGGAGTGTTACGATTTTGAAGAGATCAACTGGAACATGTCAAACAACAGAAGTCGGCAACGAAATTTTTCAGTGAATGAATGAATTTATTTTTGACCATCAAATAAAACAAAGCAAATGCAGAGTACAATATAAAAGGAGAAAATAAAAAAAGAGCAATATAAAAAGCAAAACAGTATAAAAAGCAATGCAAAACAATATAAAAAGGAGAAGAAAATAACTGTATAAAAAGTAAAACAATATCGAAAGCAATGCAAAATAATAGAAAAAGGAGCAAAACAAGAAAATAACAATACAAAAAGCCAAACAATATAAAAAGTAATGCAAAACTATATAAAAAGGAGAAAAATAAAGAAATAACAAAATAAAAATCAAAACAATATAAAATAATATAAAAAGCAATGCAAAACAATATAAAAAGGAGAAAAAAGAAAATAATATAAAAGTAAAACAATATAAAAGCGAATAAAAAGCAATGCAAAACAATGTAAAAAGGAGAAAAAAAGAAAATAACAATATAAAAGAAAAACAACACAAAATAATACAAAAAGCAAGGCAAAAGAATGTGAAAAGAGGAAAAATGAAAATAACAAAATAAAAAGCATAATAATATAAAATGGAGAGAAAAAATAAAATAACAATACAAAAAGCAAAACAGTATAAAATGCAAAGCAAAACAAAATAAAAAGGAGGAAAAAAGAAAATAACAAGATAAAAAGAAAATAGACGAACAACCACGAAAAGACACAATAGACAGCGAACTTCACATATAACTAAAAATGGTCTGAACTGGGTGGTATGGACCCAAATGGTGTTGTGTATTACGTAATAGGCTACACACCAGTTCAGCTAGCTGCGTCAGGGTATATGGCAACAAATACATGTCAACAATTTTCCTGTCCCGGTATCGTATAATGCCTATACAAAATTAAGCTTTTAATTTAGTTAATTTAGCGTTCTTAGGGGGAAAATTTCATCAGATATAACAAAACATGTTTTAGTATTTGAAATAAAAAATTTCCCATATTTGACTGCTTTCACTACCGTAGCTTCCAATGTTCTAATCTTGGTTCGTAGACTTGTCTTCCTATTCTTCCAAACCTTTTTCAACCGTGAGAATACACTGTGGGTCTTGTCTATTCTGCTTTTATATATTCGCTATATCCACCATCTCCACTAATTAAACTACCCAGGATAACCCATGGATTGATCTTCTTATCGCCCAGAATGATCTAATCGCCTTCATTCATTCTTAATCTAAGCGACTTATTTTCCTTAACATTAATTGTGAAACCTATAGTTGCTACTTGAACTGTCAAACCACCGAAAATTGTTTCATTTCGCTAATATTTGTATCTAAAACACTCAACTCATCTGTGTCATCTAAGTCTATAAGAGTTTTACTTTACCGTTGTATTCTATATTCAATATTATTTCGTTTGTATTCAATAGCCTTTGCCGTGTTTTTTAGGATAAAATCCATAATAGCAATCTATTTAAAATGAAATAGGTCAAAACCCTGTTTCTATCCTTATTCAACACTAAGCCAGCAACTGACACACCTTCCTAGGTTAATAACAGCAATATTGTTCTCATACTTACCACCAAAGACGTTAACGTACATAACTGTGTATATAACGTTAATGTACATAACGTCAACATATTTATCTGAAGTCAAAGTCAACGCTCTAGCGATGTCTATAGTTTAGAGCCATGAGACTTCATTGTAATCTTATTATTTGCTTACAATATTTTTTCCCAGAGGCACTTCATACTGAAAAGGTTGTAATAAGAACTTTGTAAGGAGTTTATGCAATAAGAATTCAAAGCTTTAGTGTCATCTTTAAAACTCAAAAATAACCTGAGGGTAACCAGTCTCCCTTCCATCCCCTTTTTGACTGCCATCCCCAAAGACATCCGATAAGAATTTTGAGATAGCCATTTTGTTTAAAATAGTCCAAAGATCAAATAACTATAACTCCTGTGTTGATATAACCCCCCAAAGTCCCCGAGGCTAGACAAAATAAGCTATGGAAGCTGTCGAATGTTTAGATATAAGGTTTTTATTTTGAGAGATGGTATATCTGATCCTGGGTCTCCAATAAGGATTAGGGAACTAATATCAATATCTCAGGAAAATTTTATAGGGACATTGAACAAAATCAAAGCTCATTATATGAATGCTGGTTATCAAAAGGGCCTATCAGGAATACAAAAGGAACGGGCTGAGGGAATTAAGTCGAAAATTTCAGGATAAATCAAGGGGAAAGTTATATATATATTAATATATATATATATATATATATATATATATATATATATATATATATATAATATATATATATATATATATATATATATATATATATATATATATATATATATATATATATTATATATATATATATATATATATATATATATATATATATATATATATGTATATATATATATATATATATATATATATATATACATATATATATATATATATATATATATATATATATATATATATATATATATATATATAAAAAGGCTATTTTTTTCAAAATTTTCGAAAGGTCAAACAACTATACCTCATGGGATGACTTAATCCCTCACAGTCGTTGGGACAAGGGTTGTAAGCTCTGCAAGTTTCCAACAATTTACACATAAGATTTGTTATTCCGAAAAGGGGGCATGTTTGAACCTCGGTCTCCAAAAAGGCTTAGAATACTAAGGTGAAGCTTTCAGCAAATGCTGAGGTGGATGTTGAACGAAATCACAACGCAATATATGCATAATAGTAGTAAGAAAATCGGCCAAGAATATCAAGTTGAAACTTTCAGAGCATGTCAAGGGGGATCATAAAGACTAACTGAAGGGCAACCATCCCCCTTGCCCGTTTTATATGCTCCCTCCCCTCAAAATTGATCGAAAGTTTGTAAAAGATATTTTTTCAGAACAGTCAAAAGGTTAAATAACCGTGCCTCCAGATATCATTTAACCCTCCATGATCCCTGGGGTAAGGGCTGATAGTTATGCAACTTGTCCATTATTAATATATAAGGATTTTTTTTACCGTGAAAAGGATGGGATGCTCCATCCTGGGTCATCAAAAAGGCTTAAGGTACTAATGTGAGAGTTTCAAAAATGATGAGGGGGGTGACGAACAAAATCAAAATACACTGTATTCATGATGGTGATCAAAGGAACAGGTTGAGGTATTAAATTGGAACTTTCAGGGCATGCTGAGGAGATTTTTGACGATCAATTGAAGAACTAAAAATTATGCGTCTGCGCCAAGACCCCAGTAGCCCCAGGGGCAAGGAATGTAAATTATGAAATTTGCCCAACTTTTGAATGCAGGATGTATCATTGGGAAAGAGGGGAATGTTTGGTCCTAGGTGTGTCCGTATAGGCTAATGGTATTAAGGTAAATTTCCAAAAAATAATGAGGGGTACGTTGAACTAAACCAAAAGACAATATTCAGGCTATCAAAAAAGCGTATCTGCAATAACTTAACAGTTTCTAAGGGTATTAATTTGAAACTTTCTGAGTTATTAATACTCATACTACTATTACTAATCTTACGGGAACTGCAACTACTTGCGACTACGACTACTATTACCGGTGACTGCGACTAAGATTACTTGTGACGGCAACCAATTGCAACTGTGACTGCAACTACTTCTAAATGCAACTTCTATTAGGAAACGTTTAGGGGGGGGGGCTATTGAGCAAAATCAAAACACGCTATCAAGGTCTTATCTGCAACATCTTAGGAACTCGTAAGGGTAGTAACTTGAAACTTTCAGGGTCACTAATGCTGCTACTGTTAACGTGACTGCAATTGCGACTACAACCACTGTGGCTGCAATCACCTGCGACTGTGACTAAAAATTACTATTGATGGCGACCACTTGCAACTGCGACTACTTGCGACTACGACTTTGACTACTCGGTACTGCAACTGCAGATACTTACGACTGTGACTACTTCTACTCGTGACTACTTCCAGGAAATGTTGAGGCGGCTATTGAACAATACCAAAACCCACTATGTACAGGCTGGCTTTAGGTCAAAATTTTCAAAATATTTTATAAATGTACCTTCGGGGATGCCAAGCTCCCAACAGCCCCTGGCCAGAGGTTGTAAATAATACATTTCATCCATTGTTTACACACATGATCTATCACTGGCAAGGGAGAATGTTTGATCCAGATTGTGTTCAAAAAACTTAAGAGTATTAATGTGAAACTTCAGGGAATGTTAAGGGGGGTATTGAACTAAACCAAAAGACACTGCATGTATCCAGGCAATCCAAGGGCGTATCTGCAATGTCTTAGGAATGGCTAAGGGTAATAACTTGAGATTTTTAGGGACATTACTACTAGTATAATTGCCACTGTGGCTGCAGCTACGACTAGTTGCGATTGCAATTGTTGCTATTTGTAACTGCGACCTCTATTGTGACCACTTGCAACTTGCAACCTTGCCTCTCACTCAGACTATCTGTCTTGGCTTTTTTTTCCAATTAGCAATGGCTTGATTTTAATTCAAAAATCAACGGACTTTTACTTGCAACTTCATTCAGGAGATGTTGAGAAGGATGTTGAACAAAATTAAAATATACTTCCTGTTTAGCCTAATGGTTTGGAAAAAGATGCATCAGTAATATCTGAGGAACAGCTAAGGGTATTAATTCGGAATTTTCATATCATCTTCGAAAGAGATTGGAAGGCAAAGACTCCCTTTTTCTTGCCAGATGCCCCCCTCAACACTGATCAAAATTTTGAAATAGTCATTTTGTTCAAACTGGTTAAAAAGTTTAATAACTATGCCTCCAGGGATGCCCTATCCCCCACAAACCCCAGGGAAATGGTTATAAATTTTGCAACTTGCCCATTGTTTACATACAGGATTCATCATTGGGAAAAGGGAAATTTTTCATCCTCGGAGAGTCCGAAAATTCTAAGGGTAATAAGGTAAACTGAGGGAATTTTTAGGCAGATGTGAAACTAATCAGAATTCACCAGGGGCATCCAGGTTATCAAAAGTGCGTATATGCAATATCCTAGGGAACAGCTAAGGGCTTTATCTTGAAACGCTTAGGACCACTATTTCTACTACCAGTGTGACTGAGACTACGATTATTTGCAATTCGGATTATGAACACTTGTAACTGCAACTACTTGTGACTGCGACTACAATTGCAATTGCTTGTGACTATGACTACTATTGACTTCGGCTGTGATGACTTTCATCTGTGACTGCGATTATTTTTTAATGAGAATGTGACTAAGGCTACTTGCGATTGCTCCAGTGAATATGACTACTTGCGACAGTGACAACTTGCGACTCCAGCTATTTACAACTTTGGCAACTTGCAAACGTAACTACTTGTGACTATAACTACTTTTGAAGGTGACTACTTAAGACTGCAAATACTTACAACTGCAACAAGTAGTTACTACAACAACTGCAACTACATTTACTTGCGATTACGAATGCGAGTGCAACTCGACTGCTACTGCGGTTACTTGTGACTGTGATTACTTGCAACCGTGACTGCAACTAGTTACGACTGTGATTTTGACAACTTGTGACTGCAAATGGGACAACTCGTAACTGCAGTTGCTAATACTTGCGACTGTGACTAGCCTACTACTAGTAGTACTGCTACTACTACTGCAATTGTGATTGTGACTGCAAATACTAATGCAAATTCTACTACTACAATTAGAATTATTGAGTTAAATCAAAAGAGTTAAGTGCATTCTACTTGTCAAAAGGGTATACCGTATCTAGGCTGTCAAAAGGGCTTATCAGCAATGCCTCAAAAGAGACGAAGGCTATTTAGTTGAAAATTCCAGGGAATGTCAAGGGGTATATTGAACTAAATCAAGAGACACTGAATGCATCCAAGTTGGCAAAACGATGTATCTGGGATTATCTATATTTGTCTTAAGAAGGCTACGGTTTTAAGTTAAAACTTTCAGGGAATATTAAAGGAGATATTAAAGGAAACTAAAAGAGACTCTCCGCATCCATATTGTCGAAACAGTATATCTTCAATATTTCGCGAACAGATAGGGAATGCTATCAAGTCGAAACATTCATAGGATGTTGATGGGGATGTTGAAATTTTTCGAGATACATCCTCGTTTTCAAAAGAGCTCATCTGCAATATACCAGGAAATGCTAATGGCGTGTAGTTAAAGCTTTAACTAAATAAAAAGCGGAACATTGAAGTAAATCAAAGGACAGTATTTTGATTCAGATTACCAAAAGGACTATGTGAAGAATTTCAAAACAGCTAGAGTATTAAGTTTGAACTCTTGGGGAATTCTGAGGGGTATGTTGAGGTCACCCAAAAGATATTATCTCCATTCAGGTTGTCTGAATGATATTTCTTCCCTGCAACACATTGCAAACGAACACGTCAAAGTCACAAACAAAAAAGTCTCAAGAGACATAAATAAAGATAGCTGAATAATGTCTCTGGCACGTATTCATTCTCTAATTTCATTTTTATTCATACGTAACAATTAAACATTTTCCCCGGACAATTCTTTTGAGTATTTTATCTCTAATTACTTTTCAATCAAATTCTCAGTTCAAGAATGATTCCAAACATTGGTTTCAAAATGAACCGAATGCATGCGGTAATTATATTGAATTCTATCAAATCCAACGCTCAGACCCCCTTATGCTACCTAAGAATTAAGATTTGAAACTGATATTTTACATTTTAAGTCAAAAACTGGAGAAATATTCAATATATTAACCAAAATTATAACTTTGGCAATCGAGAACAAACGAAAAATAATTTTAAAAAAAATTCCAAAAAATAAACATTTCAAAGGATTGTAAAGAGCCATAATAACCTTAAGAACAGCTGAAATAATGTCCAATGCTAATTCAAACTCAAACGACATGAAATTATTATCGAAGAATAAAAGAAACCCAAGACAAACAAAAATTGAAAGATATAATCATTTCAAATATAAAGATAACAGATATTGAACAAATATGATGAATAAATATACATTATGACGAACAAAAATTATTACAAACGATAGTTTTTCTATTGCCCTGTTCTGTCTCCCCTAACTGTAAAACTTCAAAAAATATTGTGACATTTGCACTTTAATTAAAACCAAATATTATATAAATATTCCTTTGTATTAATGGAACTGGGAAATAAAAGAAATTAAAGTAAAAACAAATCCTGAATTTCTGAGATTGCCAAAAATTAGTAACATCATATATTAAATATTAAGTTTATTTTCATTAGTTTTTTCCAGTCATCTTGATTATTATAGTAACTTTTTTTTTGTTTCTCGTTGATGTTTAGAAAAATTAGAGCATACTGTTTAAAAAAATATAGTTTTCAATAAAACACAGATGACACATTAGGCTATAGAACTTGTACGATAATAGGGGAGGGTGAAAGGGACAGCAGCGAAACTCCTGTTTGTAGTAATTTTTGTTCGTTTTGCGTTTGACTTTAAATCAGCATGTCACTATCTGGTATCTTAATGTTTGGTATGATCATTTATTTTAATTTCTGTTCCTGTTGGTTTTCGTTTGTTCTTTGATAAGTGATTTATGGCTGTTTCTTTCCTTTACTTTTAAACACTTATTTTTCTAATTTTTTTAATTAACACTATACAAGGACAGATCTTTCCCTATCATATTTCCATTGACTGAGTTAGGGCCGTTTTGTTAAAATTTATTTGACAGTTTAATAGGCTTAAAAATAGGCAAGCTTAAAGAAAACAGGCCCAATTAATAATTTTGAAATAACAAAGATAGGTGAAAGGGACAGCAGCGAAACTCCTGTTTGTAGTAATTTTTGTTCATTTTCAGTTTGACTTTAAATCAGTGTGTCAGTATGTGGTATCGTAATGTTCGGTATGATCATTTATTTTAATTTCTGTTCGTTTTGGTTTTCGTTTGTTCTTTGATAAGTAATTTATGGTTGTTTCTTTCCTTTTCTTTAAAAAACTTATTTTTCTATTTTTTTTTAATTAAGACTATACAAGGACAGATCTTTTCCTATCATATTTCCATTGACTGAGTTAGGGCCGTTTTGTTAAAATTTACTTGACAGTTTAATAGGCTTAAAAATAGGCAAGCTTAAAGAAAACAGGCCCAATAAATAAATTTGAAATAACAAAGATAGGTGAAAGGGACAGCAGCGAAACTCCTGTTTGTAGTAATTTTTGTTCATTTTCAGTTAGACTTTAAATCAGTATGTCAGTATGTGGTATCGTAATGTTCGGTATGATCATTTATTTTAATTTCTGTTCGTTTTGGTTTTCGTTTGTTCTTTGATAAGTAATTTATGGTTGTTTCTTTCCTTTTCTTTGAAAAACTTATTTTTATATTTTTTTAATTAAGACTATACAAGGACAGATCTTTCACTATCGTACTTCCATTGACCGAGTTAGTGCCGTTTTGTCAAAATTTATTTGATAGTTTAATAGGCTTAAAAATAGGCAAGCTTAAAAAGAAACAGGCCCAATAAAATAATTTGAGATGTTATCCCGGAATAAAGGAAGATGAAAGGCGACATTGGGTAACGAGAAAACCGATGAGGTGGAAAACTTCACTAGTTCACTTACCTATATTGCTTTATTAATAAAGATATTGAAAAACTTATTTTTCTAATTTTTTTAATTAAGACTATACAAGGACAGATCTTTCACTATGGTACTTCCATTGACCGAGTTAGTGCCGTTTTGTCAAAATTTATTTGATAGTTTAATAGGCTTAAAAATAGGCAAGCTTAAAAAAAAACAGGCCCAATAAAATAATTTGAGATGTTATCCCGGAATAAAGGAAGATGAAAGGCGACATTGGGTAACGAGAAAACCGATGAGGTGGAAAACTTCACTAGTTCACTTACCTATATGGCTTTATTAATAAAGATATTGAAAAACTTATTTTTCTAATTTTTTTAATTAAGACTATACAAGGACAGATCTTTCACTATGGTACTTCCATTGACCGAGTTAGTGCCGTTTTGTCAAAATTTATTTGATAGTTTAATAGGCTTAAAAATAGGCAAGCTTAAAAAAAAACAGGCCCAATAAAATAATTTGAGATGTTATCCCGGAATAAAGGAAGATGAAAGGCGACATTGGGTAACGAGAAAACCGATGAGGTGGAAAACTTCACTAGTTCACTTACCTATATGGCTTTATTAATAAAGATATTGAAAAACTTATTTTTCTAATTTTTTTAATTAAGACTATACAAGGACAGATCTTTCACTATGGTACTTCCATTGACCGAGTTAGTGCCGTTTTGTCAAAATTTATTTGATAGTTTAATAGGCTTAAAAATAGGCAAGCTTAAAAAAAAACAGGCCCAATAAAATAATTTGAGATGTTATCCTGGAATAAAGGAAGATGAAAGGCGACATTGGGTAACGAGAAAACCGATGAGGTGGAAAACTTCACTAGTTCAATTACCTATATGGCTTTATTAATAAAGATGGTGGTTGGAGTTAAGGTCTTAAAAAAAGAATAGCCGACGTCCAGATTGTTTTGTTTTCAAAATTTGGAAAAATAGGAAGAAAGGTCTACAAACCAAGATCAGAATATTGGAAGCTCCAAGGAGTAAAGGGATCAACGTAAGTGATTTGGACGAGGACTGGTTATATATTTTCTATAGATATTGCATGCAGATTGTTTGGGGTAGCCGTCTGACTTACTGTTTATCAAACGGTAAGCTGTGCGAATATAACAAACAAATTTGGTGGCGCAATTATCCATTTTTACAATTTGCGTGGCTCCATTTCCTTAGCATAGTTTTGGCCAGAAGTAAAACGTGCAGGGGCTGCCAGAGCACATGCCCTTTCAGATGCCTTGGGTCATAAAAAAGTATACTTATGATTGTAATTTAAACCTCTGCCATTTTCTCAATTTTATAGCAATTTTACAAATTAATATTTAAATCTTGTTCTGGTTTAAAGTTGGTAGTTCAAACGGGTCAATAAATTCCACCAATAATTTTCAACAATGCCCTTGAGTTTAATTCCCAATAAGGTCTAAAAATTCTATAGAGACCAAATCACTTTCTGATAATAAAAATATAATAAATTCTGCTAGAAATGGATGCAAAAACAAAACACACTTTCTAAGATTCCGAAAAAAAATGCACCTCATATTTTGACAAGAAACTTTTCAGAATAGATCTATCTGCCTGCTATTTACATCTTAGCGGCAATATATTCTTTTGCGCTACATTTCATAAAATATATATGAAATACAGCCAAATGAGCCCTGTGCCTCAACGAAAAATGTGCCCCCTGGCCGTTCTTATTTCGAACCACTGTCTCGATTCTCGAAATTCATTTAAAGTCAGTTATGAGATAATACTTTTTGACAGTATTTAATCATAGTCATGTGATCTTAATTGCTAATTTATTTCTGCATAAATTGATCTATGATGAGACTCTTCAAAAGTTAATCTTATTGACAAAAATAATTGTAATCACTGTCAGGTGTAATCTGTATTTTGTCTATGACATCTCTCATTGTCGTTAATGATGTCGCTGTAAAACATAAAGTCCGCAAACATTTTAAGTTTGCAGGAACAAGTAGTTTTCTAAAAATGGTATTTTCTCTATTATTGCATGAATTTATCATAATTATTATTTTACTAGAAATAGTCTCTGAATATTGCATTAGTCAGAGGCATGGCGTCCTGTAAACTAAACGCTAGGCTAATAAAAGAAAGAGTAGGCTACCCTGGGTCCTCATTAGATTCCTTATTCAGCACTGTTTCTGACCCAATGCTCTTGCCTAAAATTATTAGGTAAAATTCTACTTTTGGCTATCTTGGAAAGGGGTTAGGTTAGGGATGGGTCTACAGGCTAAAGTTTATCTTGGGAAGGTATTTTGAAGTAGGCCTAGGCTACCTACCTCCACTCCTTCTTAATTTTAATTTTAAGTTATTCTCCTTAATTTTCTTAGGCTAATCTTAATTTTAAGTTATTGGTTTCTTTTTCTCTGGCTTTAGTTCTGAAAATGCAATTCCTGTTATTTAAGTAGAATTTTAAGCCATATCAGTGATTTTTTTCCCCCAAAATTTAGGAAATGTGTTTGCATATCTTTAAAAGCTTATAAATTGAGATTGAGCAAATTTGTGAAGCTAAAAACTATTTTGTTGTAGGCCTACTTCATTTAAGTAGAAGATCTATTTTGCAAAATTTCACTTTTATACCATGGATTTTAAAGGTCATCAAAGGTCAGGACCCTCTAGAGAAAGAAGAAGTAAAGGAGGGACTTCCAGATTCCTCCCTGTGACATGCTTTAGCCTGTAGACTCATCCCTGAAAGTTTCATTCTTGCAACCTAACCCCTTTCCAAGATAGCCAATAGTAGGATTTAACTAATTATTATTCTTATGAATTGAAGTAGTTTAGAGATCATGGAAGAGAAATTTACCTCTAAAAATCATTATCCTAAGGCCTCAATACCCCAGGGTACCTTTCTCATAAGAAAAGTTAGCCTAGACTGCTCCTTAGATTGCTCCTATCTGCAATATAAGGTAGACTGCAAGGTAAATCTTCAATGGATATGAATCTGTAATACCTTTTAGGACAGAAGCTGGTTATTTGTATTGGATAAATATGCAGGTGAACATCTCTTCTAGAAGAAACATGACAAAACTTAAAAAAGTTGTCTAGCACCATTAAATTTCTTGGTTTAACATATGTTCTAAGGAACATTGGTAAATATTTTGCTGTTCATATTATTATCTTACAAATAAAGTGAACATACCACTCTGTGCCTTTTATTCTGCTCTTTACAAATATAATAATCACTTTTGCTGCCAATTAATTTTACCCCTTCTCCTGTATAGGCTATACCAATTCATGATATATATTTGCACGTTAGGAGGGTTAAGGCAAAGTTTAAACTTACCTCTCATTTGCAACAAAAATAAACTTTACCCCCCCCCCCCAATGTGGAAATATATACCCTGAATTGGTATATATAGGGGTGGGGTAAAATTTGTTTGCAGCAAAAGTGATTGTTATATTTGGAAAGAGCATAAAGTAGTATGTTTACTTTATTCATAAGCCAGTGATATGAATAGCAAAATATTTACTGGAACATTTGTCAGCTGCAACCAATATGTTATCAAAAAGCTGGGTAAATATTGAGGAATTCAGATAAATAACCTGTGAATAAAGTGAACATACCACTTGATGCCTTTTTTTATACTCTTTCTGAATGTAATAATTGCTTTACTTGCAATTTCAATTTTAAGCCCTTTACAGAACCTAAAAGATGATACCTTTTTCTCTTGTTTTAGATATAGCTTATATACCTCTGTCAGCTTTGTTCTTGTTAAAACTTGGTTACCCATTAATTGAATTGATGGTTATGAATTTGAAAATCAATAAATACATAGGAGATATATAATGTGGGCTATATATTAGGTTAAGGCTAGAAAGGTTAGGCTACATTAAAATAGAAATTGTGAGCACTAGTGCATCCTGCCAGTTCTTTTAGGAGCTTGGGTGAATGTTATCCAGCCCTGCTGACTTATTAAAATCTAGCACTTCAAGTTGCTTCATGACAGACCCTGGAGTAATCATGATAGGTGGCATAAGGCTCAGTACACTGTATGCTGGATTGTTGGGGAGAGGACTGTCAGGTTCATGAGTAAACACTGATGCAAATTGCTTGTTGAGTAATTCAGCAATTTCTTGTAGGTCAATTCTTCTTCTTCTTCTTCTATTTAACAGCAGGCGGGCTTTTCAGTAGTACTATATAGCCCTTTTCCTTTTGCTTTGCTCTGTGGGCTACAGGGCTACTGGCTTGATTGCTTCATATTTATTAGATATTTTCAGATATCTTTCAGTAGATCTTTTGACTCTAGGAGTTCAATTATGAGATGGTAGATGTCAATTTCTATGCTCTGTGTGCAGGTATAGTTGGCTAGGCTCTTGGCTGATAGTGAGATTTTGTGGTGTTTGAAGCATTTTAACAGTTTACAAAGCAAGGTATGTTGTGCAGATGTCAGCATATTACATTCAAATAGGCAATGGTCAATTGTTTCATTATTCATATTACAATGCCTGCAAAGAGGGGACAGGGGAATTGAACCACTTAAATTAGAAAACTTATACAAGAATGCAAGAAAGTTTAGTCCATTTGTTCACAAACGAATTCTATGGTAAATTTTAGAAAAATACTTATTGGGAAAAGGGGAAAGGATAGGATTATTCTTATTAAAATTAATATCTGATTATCTCCATCAGTAAATATCTCTAATCGGGATTGGTCTCCCACTTGGCTGGTCAATATTTATAGCATTTTTTGCTATTTCATCAACCTGATGATTACCACTTATGCCAGAGTGGCTAGGAATATACTGAAAATAGGTTCTTATGCCACTTTAAGCAAGTTTATCTATAATGCTGAGACAATGATAAATGTCAATGTCCAAATTATACTGAGGAGCTGAGGCCAGCAACTCAAGGCTTGATAAAGAGTCGGAATATACTATAATATTATTTGAATTTACAATCAAATGTTGGTTTTCCTTAAGGTGTTCTAATGCCATGATTATGGCATTTAACTCAGCAGACATTATAGATACATTATTATATAATCTCTCACCCATTGCAATTTTCAGGTGAGGAAGGAAAGCACCACTTGCTACCTTCTCATTCATTTTTAACCCATCAACAAATTTTTGGAAGTGGTTTTTATAAGTAATTGTATTAAGTTCAGCAAATTTTTTCTGGACAAAAGCAATGAGGGTTAGATCTTTATTCCACTTTGAGAAATCAGTATTTATTATTGGAATTGACCAATTCCATGGAGGGGATTGGGGGAAAGTAGGTGCAATACACTTTGCTGGTACAGGAAACTTCTTCTGAATATTGGCATACTCATCTGCAATGCCTCTATACATGGCTGGATTTCTTAACCAATTATGTAGGGTGTGTGAGCTATTTGATTCAATTTTTGTAAGATGTTTTGTCAAGAGAAAGCTACGTCTCTCCCTTATTGTTGTTAATCCACTCTCTGTAAGCAGAAACTTGGTGCTTGTGGGTTTCCTAAGACCAAATATCAGATGTATGATATCATTTTGGGTCTTATATGTGATTTATAAAACTGGAGTAAGGTTTTCTCCTTACAGCCCCAGGGTGTAGAAAGAAGACTTTTTAGTATATTTGTTTTTCTATAGCATTTTTTTATTGTGTTTGTGATGTGGAGGTGGAAATTAAGTTTTTGGTCAAGCATGAGACCTAGGTAATTAATATGATTATCTTCTGGAATAGTTGTTCCATTTAGAGTTAGTTTTGCATTAACATGGTTTCGCTTTCGGTGAAATTAGATTATTTTTGACTTGGTAGGTGCAATGGGTAAATCTGAATGTTGAGAGAATTTTTCAAATTGGAAAAGTGACTTTTGCAGATTTGACTGTGCTATCTCAAAGGTTTTGCCAGATGACCATAGCACCAGATCATCAGCATATTGTAGATTTGTGTGGGGGAGGCTCATGCCCCAGAGATATAGGGCAAAAAGGAGGCAACTGAGGACTGCTCCCTGAGGTAGGCCTTTGGTTATTGTCTTTTGGGGTGAAGAGGCTGAACCAACACAAACAATGAAACTTTGCACTTCTATGAAAGATTTTATAAAAGATACTAGCTTGGGGGGTAGTCCAAGGTTTGCAAGTTTGTTTAAAAGGGTTTGGTGGTTCACATTGTCATATGCCCCTTCAAAATCTAGGAAAGCTGCAACTAGGACATTATTTTTTGAGAAAGATTCATTTATTGCATTTGTTAGCAAAATGAAAGCATCTGTTGAGGAGTGGTGTTTCCTGAATCCAGTTTGAGTCTGAGGGATCATATTATTTTTTTCAACAAACCAGAGGAGTCTGTAATAGATCATTTTCTCCATTATTTTCCCCATCACAGGAGTAATCATTATGGGCCTATAGGACTCAGGGTTATCTTTGGGTTTATTTTTCTTTAGGATTGGTAGGAGGGACGAACATTTCCATATATTGGGGACATAGAAGATGCCCAAGCATGATTTTAACAGTTTAGCATTTCCTGTTGGTATGAAGGGGTGAGATTCTTTATCCATGTAGGGTGTATATTGTCATAGCTGCCGCTAGTTTTGGTCCTAATATGATATATTGCATTATTCATTTCCTGGATTGAAAATGGACTAGTTATATACTCGGATCCTGGGCGTGGTTGGTAACTTGGGTTCATAGGAAGTGGGGATATTTTGCTTTGATTATTTCATGTTAGCTTATTAACAAATAGAGTTGCAAATAGCTTAGCTTTTTCATTATCATTGTCATAATGGGTATTATTATGTATAAGCTCATACAGGAGTGGGTTGGGGGAAGTCTTTTTCCCACAGATGTGGCTTATTACTTTATGTATAATTGGCTCATGTGTCTCTTGGGAGAGATTATTTGCAAAATTGTTCCAGTATTTATATTTAGCATCTATTATAGTCCTTTTTAGATTAGATTCTGCTTGTAATTTTTTTAAATATGTAGTAGGTGATGGTTTTTTTATGAATGCTCTCCTAGCTGCCTTTTTTGTTCTCCGTTTATTTTGGCACTCATTTGTCCACCATGCTTTGGGAATGTGTTTAGGGAATGTTTTTTTGGGTGTTGTCCTGGGGATAGCATGATTAGCTGTATTTATTAGTAAAGATGCCAAGACTTCAGCATGTGTGTCAACTATTGTGTTTGAAATGCATGAATTTTGGGTGAAACTTGTAATTTCATCATTTAGCTTGTTTTGGAACATAGACCAATTTGCTTTAGTGTTGATATATTTTGATGTGTGTGATCGGGTTTCAGCAGGTTCATTTAGGGAGCAAACTATAGCAAAGTGGTCAGTACATAGACTATCAACTTTATTTATACAAATTTTATTCAAAATGTTTAATAACACAATATGTAGGTCAATTGTAGAGAAACTGCCACTTTTGGGGTTGAAATATGTATTCAGGTTTGGAGGGGTAGCAACAGCTAATTCAATATTATTTGAAGTCATATGCTCAATCAATTTACCAGCTTTATTTGCTGGTTTATTCCCCCACAAAAGGCTGTGGACATTGAAGTCTCTGCAAATAATGATATTTTTTAACATATTAGAATTATTTATATAATTAAAGAAATACATGGCATCTGTAGTTTGGCCATTAGGGTTATAAAAGCTTATTATGTAAGTTTTTGTATTATTCAGCCAAACACTGATACCAATTGCATCAACATCATTTGCAAAATCTGGAAAGTTGATGCCACAGAATTTTATATTATTTTTAACAATTAAAGCTTGGGTTAAATGAGTTTCCTGGAGGCAAGCAATATTAATGGAATTATTATTAATAAAAGATATTAGTTCATTTAGCTTATTTTCTGTGAGTGATCTTACGTTCCACTGGAGTATTGATATGTGTTGTGTTGTTGATTTATTTTTCATATGACTGTGTATCAATGTTCAGCTTTGTTAAAAGTAAAGCAAGATCTTTTTTTTGCTTGAATGAGCATATCGTCAGGGATGTAGATTTTTGCCAATTCTGCAATGATTTTTGTTTTCTGTAGTTGATGTATGTTCATGGCCTGAACTGCATTACAGTTTAGAATGAATAAGTATATATTTGGGGATTGCATGTTTGGTTGTGCATCCTGTTTGTCAGTTAAGGGATTAATTCCTGGTAGTATTTCTGGTTTGTTTCTTCTTGGGAGGGGGGGCCAGGCTGACCTCATCTCACCTGGCAAGGAGGCTTGTTGACTTGGTGATTCCTTCTGATAGGGATGTCAGCTAGGGGGCTTAGAGGATGGTGTTTTATATGGGGTACTTGATTAATTGGGGGCGTTTGACTTGGGGTTTTGGTTGGTTTCATTACGGGCTTTATTTGGTATTGTTGGGCAGCATTTGCTTCCATTGCTGCAAAGGGTTATGGAATGGCCTTCTCTGTTGCTATTTGGAGTGTTAGTGCTCTTTTCTTATTTGCAGGGCATAGTGATTTATTGGTAGATTCATGTGGGCTTTTGCAATTGATACATATAAGCTGAGTGTTGTTGCAAGTTGTCAACTCTTTAGGATAGAATGCTTTACAATTATTACACTCTAGGAGAATTTCATTGCATTTGTTTGTTGTGTGTCCCAGTTTGAGACACTTCTGACATTGGATAGGCTTTGGTTTGTATTGCTTGTGCGGTTTGATTTGCCCAAATAGGAATAACTTTTCTGGGATATTAATTTTTTCCTTCAGTGTAAATAAGAAGGATCTACTTGTTTTTAGGCCATTAGAGTTAGGTTTACCAAGTTGGGTAACATCTTCAACTGGGACTGTGTTGCCAGCCCTATCTGAGAGCCCTTCTTTTAACTCCTGAATGGGTATTTCTGGGGGAACATTATAAACTACTATTTTTGTTGAAGATTCTTTTGGGTTCCATTTAGATGCATTAATTGGGGTATTCAGAAGGGATTTTAGATTAATTATTGTATCTGCTGATTTTTGATCTTGGACAGCTATTAGCAGAGATCCATCATGGTGAATATTAATAGAGAACATTGATTTTATCAGTTTGAAAATTGCAACTCTTATTGCAGTAATCTTTTTTATTTCAAAAGGGGTAATAGGAAAAATTTTAAGGTAAATTCCTAAGTTTTGGGAGGGAGGATCTTGGACAGGGAGAGGGGAAATGCTTTTTATTGGGGAGATTTTTTTCCTTTTTTTAGAGCTTCTAGAAAGGACCTCTTGAAACCCATTATCATCATTTATAGTGACATTAGCCCCTACACTGATCATTGTCCTATTCTCAGAATTGGAGCTATCATGTGAACTTTGTGATAGTGAGCTTGACCAGCCAATATGGGTATCAGTTTCACTGGTATTTGGGGTGGGATCTGGGGGGACTTTTTTTTTGGAGGACTTCTAATCATTGCCTATTGGAAAAAGCTTTAAACTAAAACAAAACTAAAACAAGAAAAGATATTACAATGATAACAAACCGTCTGCACTCTACTATGGGGAAAGTTTCAGGATCAAAAGAAACACCACAGTATGGCCCTGAGGAGGATTTGAGCACGATTCGTTTGGTACAACTACTGATTAATTGAGAAAATAATACACAAGAATCAGATACACAAGAATTCCTCAATACACAAGAATTCCATGCCATCAGATTTATTCAGTTTCTTTATTGAATGTCTACTATGATCTTTGCTGGATACATAGTTCCAGAACATTTTGGGGTTTCTCTTGCTTTCATCCACAAGCTTGGACTCAAAGTTTGAATATAGTTGTTTAGTGAGATTTTGTAGTTTATTTCAAGCATTTGCAAACTTTTCATAGTGAGAATCTTCCCCATTTTACAGTGCTTGTTCCAGTATTGGCTTTTTTGGTTTTGTTCTCTACATATCTGAGGGGTCATGTGTGGGAGTGTCTTGGGCTTAGGCATGAGTTTGGTAGATGTTTGCTTTTTCTGGAGCATTTTAAGCTCTTCTTGGAATCTGATCCACTGTTGATCCACCTCTCCTTGAAGCAAAGACCCCCAATCCACACCACTCAACTTATTGGTACCTTTGTCACATTGCCCTCCCCCCAACATTTTTCTCATTGCTGCCCTTGTCACATTGGACCTCCCCCAAGATTTTACTCTAGATATGTCCCTGTTTTTGAGTAAAGCAATTATTATATTCAGAAAGAGCACAAAAAAAGGTGTCAAGTGGTATTTTCACTTTATTCATTGGTCACTTATGTGAACTGTTCAATATTTACCAATAACTGTATATCTCTATAGGATGACCACCAGTAGAGTCAGAAATGTATGAAGTCTGAATGTAGAGTTTGAAATTCACCTCTCCTCAATCTTAGGGGGACAGAAAACTCCTTGAAAGTGTAAAGCATGTGACCAAAATGCCATACATCTTGAGGAACCTCCGTTACCATGAGAAGCTTGTCAAATTGGACATTCCAACCCCTATTTACCTAAGGAAAAGGGGTAATACTATCACAGCTTTTAAGTATCTGCAAGCCAACCCTAGATCAAGCCTTTTTCCCATCAGCCCCAGCTGGAGAACCTGGGAAACTCCCAGAAAATTACCAAATAAACTACCATCCATAGAGATTGCTACCACTTCTTTTCCAATCATGTTGCTCCTCTTTGGAACTTCTTAAGCAATCAAACCATTCAGTCTTAAACCCCAGAGTCATTCAAGCATGGTGTAGACTAGGACCAGGATCTTCGACCAAATATGACCCAGATCTTTAACCAAACTTTGAAGTCATTGCTGGCAAGTGTATCACAACAAACCTTCCTTTCATGTCTGGATAATGGAATTTAAGAATGAATAAGGAATCACAATAACTCGAGAAATTACCAATTTAATCAGTTTAAGACTTAAGCTAATTTTCAACACAATCCTTGGCAACATCTATACATTTGTCCCCTCATTACTACTAATTTTTACATCCCTCCAGTATCAAACTCTTTGGCTTGCTCTTGATGCTACTTATAAACCTGATTTTTATCTTCATTATTAAATGTGAAATATTTTTCATGTAAAGCCTTTATAAATGGTCACAATGCATGAAAACCTGAAGAGTAAGTTAGGACAGCAGGAGTGACTTATAAGAATTTTCCACCACGAATTATTTCTTGATTTAGCAGTGTCACATATGGTATATAGTGCACATTGATGTGAAGAAAAATCTCACCTTTAGTCAAGAGTCCATGATGTTTTGTTGAAATAGCAGTAAATTCTCTGATTACAGCACTAATGAGATAGCTTAGAAATTGAAACATTCTTAGAATCAGTTTTCTATCCTGAATCCAAATCTTTGTTTGCATTGAACTTCACACCCACCCCCTTAATGTGCAAATATATATGGTACTCTGAGTTGCAAATATGTACTGAATTCTCCACTACACTCTGTAAACTTTTCAAGTTCCTTTTTATTGATGAGCTAAGACTGAAATGTTATGTTCCTCCATATTAGTTTCGTTTCCAGGCTAATCTTGGCTTTTCGCATGCTCTTATAGCAGTTTTTAATGCCCTTACCAATTCTGAATCTTTGGGAGAAAGTCTGATCCTCACTGGACATGACATTAAAGGCATGTTCAATTCCCTAATTCATTTGCCCATGCTTCTTCATATGGCAAAGTGAGGAGTCAGTCCATGAGTTGTCTGTGTTCTCAGGGATTTATAAAGGAATATCAGAGTGCATTTAAAACTCTCATTTACCCCCTGCAGTCAGCTCTTTGTCAATCCCAATACAATTGCATTAATTCTTATGAGAGACCAAACTCTTCAAATCCCTCAAAGATGCTTGTGATTCCTCAGTACCCCATCCCTTTTAAGAAAGGGACTAGACAGAGAGCTATCACTTCCCCAACCCTGTTCAATAATAGTGTCCTGGATGCTCAGGCAAAATGTCTTCCTTCTTGA
Organism: Artemia sinica; assembly: GCA_027921565.1. NCBI lineage: Eukaryota > Metazoa > Arthropoda > Branchiopoda > Anostraca > Artemiidae > Artemia > Artemia sinica. The sequence continues at coordinate 3,298,799 of CM051258.1, read as the reverse complement.
AATTTTTGGGGAATCAATATGTCTCCTATTTGTTATGCTAATAACATTTTGAATCTCAGCTGTACAGTCCAGGACATTGAGTAGAATTTCAAAATCCTCAAAGATGAATATTCAAAAATTGGGCTGTCTTTTAATCCTGAGAAAACTGGAGTTGTCCTTTTCAATTGGTGAAATTCTTCTACTTCTCTCCTAAATCTGGACAGTTTTGTTATCAAACCTGCAGACCATATTACATACCTGGGCTTTCCAATTGGCACATCTATTGGCCACACAGATTGTTTGCTGATATTTCATGTTGAGCATATTATAAGTTTTTTTTTTTACTCTGGAATCATAAAAAGCAAACTATACTTCAACCATTACCTTCTAGCATCCATCTACAACACTGCAACCCTTCCACATCTGCTGTACATTGCTCCTTTCTGGAATTTTTTTTACAGTTACAAATAAAAAGCACATACAATCAATCTTCTTCAAATTTGCTAAGTATCTTTTACATTTGCCTCCTTGGACAAGGAACTGTAAAGTTATCGATTTGTATATATTAATAAATCTCTATCCTGTTTTCAAAGAAAGTTTCATCATCCATGGTCATCAATTTTTTTGCAGTAGTTTGTTTGCATTAATGTAGGGTGAATCAGGAAAAGTCCAACAGTGTTGTAAGTCTGACACCAACCTTCAATTTGTCTATGGTCCATTGTACCTGTGGGAGGCTTTCATATTTTCTTCCATATTAGTAGCAGTACGCAACAGTGCCATCAACTTCCGGCAGAGTTAGCACACCTTCTGTTCAGAAGGTTTTGAAGTTTTTTGGACAGCTTTTTTTTCAGGAACACAGGTAATTGACTTTAATTTAACTTATGCAGATTATAAAGTAAGAGAGATAGAGAATTTTTTTCATTTCTTGGAAACTAGAAGAACAGGAGCATCTTTCCAATTTTTTAAAATGAGCTAATGTTATTAGTTGAAGAGATAAGAGGGGTGTCGGTCTTACCCCCGAAATAGTCCATCTGGGGAAAGTCCAACACCGAAAAAGCCCATCTGGGGAAAGTCCAACATGTTGGACTTACCCCCTATGGGGGAAGTTTGGCAGGGCTGTCCAACTTAGCCCTTGTTACCAAAGAGAAATGGTAGAACAGATTCTAAGCTTTAGATAATAAGGGTTGAAGCCAGTAACCATCCTTAGATGGCTCTACTAACTTAGTGGAATGTAGTGTTGTGTTGATCATTCGTGTATTGTAGTTCTGTGTCTGCTTTCGTTTATCTTTCTCCTTTGTCATTGTTTTTCCGTCTTAACCTTTACCTGTGACCCGCCGTGCAAAAAATGGGGTAGCAAAGTAGAAATGCAACTTGGCAGGTATCAAATTTGTTGGCGGATTTTGTCTAAAAATACCCTTTTTACATATAAAAATAATTTTTGCTCAAAGAAAAGCTGTCAAAACACAAGTTGTTATCCACCATGCAAAGCGTGGGGTAGCATAGTAGCAATGCCACTTGATAGTTTTCATGGCCTAGTAAAATTTGTTGGCAGATTTTTTCCAAAAATACCAGTGCTTCCACTATCCCAGAATTTTTGGGGATGTCCCCCAAAATCTGTCTTCTCATAAACATTCTCGAAATCGGTTCCCCAAAAATCCCCTTTCGTTCAGGGTTGCCACCCCTAGTGATTTATCACTGATGACAATCCTCCCCTAGTAACTATGACTTTCACTTGACTTGACATAATTTTTTCACTACTTTCAAAAGTTTATGTCTCAATTATTTACTACACGTCTAAGCAAGACATGGATCATTGAACTACTGATCTTTCTTCCTATGCTAGTAAAAGTATATTGACCTTTATAATTGTAGTATAGTGATCAATGAGTATTAAGCATGTCGTTGGGTATGAATTATTTTATAATACCAATATCATTGGAGTGTACAACTCAATCCATAAACTATCAGCAGTAATCTATATACAGTATGCTTGAGAATTTGAATACTATACACCATTAGCAGTATTAGAGTAAATATGATACAGTGCTTTAATATGATTAAATATGATTCAGAAAAGTATTGATATTTCTAACTGCAAGCTATACTAAGTTACATTTGTTATTTTCCTGCAAATTTTACCTATAGAAATACTTTTTGCTCAAAGAAAAGCTGTCAAAACACAGATTTTGCTGCTAAAATGTTGGCAGCTTTTGAAATTCTGCTACTGGCAGTTTTGGAACTTTTTGCACACCTGCTTGTGACAGGTTTTTGAATAAATTCACCAGTCCATTCATAATTCTCCTTCGAATAAATTCATCCATAATTCCTTTGTCTTTCCTAGATGCCTAGAAATTATTTTCAGAAAACACAATGCGGGGTTGGAGGAACATGTGATGCAACTCAGCTACAAAATGTGCTAGCAGAGATATCTTCAAAGAGAATTTCCTTTCTACAGGCTTCCAAAGTGTTTCAGATACCGCGCACTACCTTGCATGACCATCTTATGAAGAAAACACAAGTCTAAAACCAGTTTGTGGTGGAGGGAGGAGCCAAGAAATTCCTGCTGAAATAGAAAAGGATATGGCTCAGGGTCTCCAAATACTTGAAAAGTGGGGCATAGGTCTCAGCAAGCAGGAATTTCTTGACCAAGTCCAAGATTATCTCATCAAGAACAATGTTCAAACAAGATTTAAGGACAACTGACCTGGTCATGACTGGTGGGTGGAGTTCAAGTGCCAAAACAAAATTTCAATAAAAGAAACCAGAAAGATTAGAAAACAAAAGACTTTTGCTGCAATCTGACCCCTTCATAATGTATGGTTTTTATGAGCTGTTGCATGAAACTGCCACGGCGATGGATATTCTTGACAAGCCCCAGTGCTGGTTCAATTTGGACAAGACATCTTTCTGCAGGGATCCTGGCAACACGAAAGTTGCTGGAGCCAATGGCTCACCAGCCACTCATAGAACAGGTGGTAATGGACTTGAAAATACAACAGTCTTGGCTTGTATCAGTGCAAACGGAGAAAAACTCCCACCTCTAATAGTTTTCTCTGCAAAGAATACCTGGACCTCATGGATACCTGTAGATGGAGCTTACCCTGGTGCATCTTACTCATTTACCAAGAAAGGGTGGATGCCGTCTGATCTCTTTATGAACTGGTTTGAATTCCAATTTCTTCCTCATGTAAAGGAAAAGGCACTCCTCATCCTAGATGGACATGGCTCACATCTTTCTCTTGCTCTTGTCAAACTTGCAAACAAAAATAATGTGACAATTCTCAAGCTACCTCCACATGCATCCCACATGCTTCAACCTCTTGATAAAGTATTTTTAAAGGGAATGAAAGTGTCTTATGATCAGAATTTCGTGAAACGGCAGAGTGAGCACCCTGGCGACATTCTGTTGAAGAAGGATTTTATATGTCTCTTATCAAAGGTATGGGATACCTATCTCACTCCTATTCTGATCGAAAAGTCGTTCAAAGCAACGGGAATCTTCGATCTGAGGGTCCGTATTAGAGTAAACCCATCCGTAGTTGACCAGACCAAGTCTGAACCTACCAAGTCTAGACGCTATTGCACAAATGAAAAAGGAACAGCAGGAAAAGGCAGGCACATATAAAGTCACAACCACCATCAACACTGAACTAGAAAAAATTACCTTTTCTGTTACCTTTAATCCAAGGAAATTGTTTGGCAACCAATCAAAAAATTTTGAAGAGATTCTTCTTGACTCAATCAACCGGCCCAACCTACCATCAGTTTCAGGAATAGAAAAACGGAAGAAAATTGCAAGAGAGGCAGAAGTGATAACATCTAGAGGTGCTTGAGAGGGAGGAAAATCTGAAAGCAAACAGCAGAAGGAAGAAGAAAAGTTCAGATAGGAAGGGTGTGAAATTGAAAAAAAATTTCTTCCTAAGAGGAAAGCAAATAGACTTGAGTGATAGCAAATCAGACATCAGCCTTGAACTTGGCTCTGATGAGGATTATCAGAGTATTCAAATACTATTCAAGGAAGTGACAGTGATGACAAGAGGACACCCAGTTAGCAAAAGATTGTTCCCAAGCTAAATGAGTACTATGCAATTAGATATGATGCCAGGAATGACGAACAAGGTTGGTACATAGGAAGGGTTCTAGACTTTGCTGATGGGGGAAAAGTTAAGCTCAAGTTTCTTCACTGCTTGAGCCTTGCCACCTACTCTTTCAATTGGCCAAAGAAAGACAATATGGATATTGTGGATGACAAATACATTTTTGCAGGACCAGTAAACTTAGTGGGAACCGGACCATTTGAAATACCCCAAATCCGTCAGGTTATTGTATCGTACAAGGCAGTTACTGGCAAGCGCGACTTTCCCCAATTCACCCTAATGTATATGATGAAGATTTTTTTTTTTTTCATGTATTTGAATTTTCAATGTGTGTTTGTGTCCTTTTTTTTATCTTTAGTGATTACTCTGTATATTGTACCTTTTTTTGATGGGCAATAAATGAATAATAATAATATATTTACAGATTAAGGGGAGGGTTTGGTTTAACTATGGTAGAGATTTGATTGTTTTTCATGTCAATAGACACCCACTTTACTACAGCTAAACAAAGAAACACTTCAATGCAGTTTTAAATCACCCCTACAGTTCTGACATTGCCCATCAGGCTGCCATTGGTTTAGAACCCTTGAAGAGGCTCTGTACAAAAAATATTTTTTTGGGCATCTAATCATCCTTAAAATAGTTAAATCACAATACAATCCTTATTATCAAACACTTAGAAAGGGCATTGTGTTATCATTGGGCTTATCTAAATTTTCGTAATAAGTATATTGTTAACTTGACTATTTTAGCAATGTGCAGCACTAACAATTCTAGATGCATTGATAGTTAACAGTTGGACTTATTACAAACACACACTTTAACCTTGAGTCTTAACTCAAGGATAGTACAAGTTTAATTAACTTGTACTGATTTAAATCAACTTGTATTGATTTAATAATTAACCTTTACTGATTTAAATTAACTTGTACTGATTTAATGATAAGCCTGTACTGATTTAAATTAACTTGTACTGATTTAATTGTGAGGGATTACTCACTTCATACAAAGTGAGTTATTATTTATCTCAGTGATTTTTTTTTTTTTTTTTTCAAGTGACCTTGAATTAAGACTGATTAACAGAAAAGAGTAAAGTGGTGTAAGTTCGTGAATCTGCAGTGTCTTGTGGGTCAGAATAAATGTTGGGAAAATAGCAGCCCCTAAGACTACCACCTGAGAACAATACTCCCACTGTAACCCTTGGCCAGTCGCCATTCCAACCTACTTCTAAAACTCTTCCTATAACCCCCCTCCAACTACGCGGTCCAAAACAGTAAGCCACTTGTCAGGCATTCAGGCCTTGGCCAAAACTAACTCTAATGAAAGAGGTGAGACGCCTGGCAAAAAGAGAAAAAAGGATGAAACCTGTTCGCCAGTGATAGTGCAACCCCACCCTTCAAGTGTCCCAGAAGCTAGTACCACGGATTACTCCAATTATTATAGTGTCTCAATCAAGAAAACCAATTTCCAACCCTTTTCATAAGATTGAATAATGCAAATTAGGAAAGCTGTCTTTCTGATCGAAAAGGTAAATTTTGAACTTGTTTTCAAGCAGGACAAGTCTATTGATTTACGTCTTCTCAGGCAGCAGACCATGTTCTGTCAAAATCCGAAGAAATAATTCTTGATGGCTCGAAAATTTTAGCCACAAAAAAGATGTAGAAAAGTTTCACAAGTATGTACTCTATCGTGTCGATACCAGTGTAAAAGTAGAGGAAATCAAACAGTTCGTGGTAACGAACTGTAAGTAAGGAGCGACCCGGCTCAATGGTAACCGAAACTCTAAAAAACGGAATTTTTATACCAATAGATACATCAAAAGAATCAAATTTTAATGCTGATTTCAAATATATAAGTTTCAGCAAGTTCAGTTTTACCCATCAAAAGTTACGCGCCTGAGAAAATTTGGCTGATTTTAGAAAAAAGGGGGAAAGACCCCCTAAAAATTTTAGAACCTTAATGAAAACCACACCGTCATATTCAGCGTATCAGTGAACCCTACTGTAGAGTTTTCAAGCACCTATCTACAAAAATGTGGAATTTTGCATTTTTTGCCAGAAGAAAGATCATGGATGCATGTTTATTTTTATTTTCATTTTTTTTTTCCAGGGGTGATCGTATCGACCCAGTGGTCCTAGAATATTGTGGGAGGGCTCATTGGAATGGAAATTAAAAGTTCTAGTTCCCTTTTTAAGTGACCAAAAAATGGAGGGCAACTAGGCCCCCTTCCACGCTCATTTTTTCCCAAAGTCACCCGATCAAAATTTTGAGATAGCCATTTTGTTCAGCATGGTCAAAAATATGATAAAAATGTCTTTTAGAATGACTTAATCCCCCGAACTCCCCGGGGGGAGGGCTGAAAGTTATGAACTTTACTCAATGTTAACATATAGTGTTGGTTATTGGGAAGTATACAGACTTTTTCAGGGGGGATTTTTTCAGGTAGGTGGGGGGGGGGTGGATCGGGGGTTATATGGGAGGATCTTTCCATGAAGGAAGTTTTCATGGGGGAAGGGACATTGCTATAAAGGGGGCGCCAGATTTCCCAACATTATTAAAGAAAAAGATCAGAAATTAAATATAAAAAAACAAGTTTTTCAACTGATTTCAACTGATCAACTGATTGTGATTAAGGGGTCAATTTTAAAGAATTGGAAAAAATTCGAACTTTAGCTTAAAGAGCAAGGTATTGACTAGGGGGCGAACTCCTAGTGGGTGTTAAAAATTTATGAATATAGAAGTTCGTTACGTAAGTTAATTTGTAAGTTACGTATATTTATTACTAATTAAAACGTTCATAAATAAAATTAAACAAGTTTCGAGAAAGCCATTTAACCAAATAAAAGTAAAATTAATATGCAAATTTTGTTTTAATTATTCATGTACGGTGAGCCAAAATCAAGACCTGCATTAATTCAAAAACATTCAAAAATTAAATAAAAAAAACAAGTTTTTTTAACTGAAAGTAAGGAACAACGTTAAAACTTAAAACGAACAGAAATTATTCCGTATATGAAGGGGGCTGTCCCCTCCTCAACGCCTCGCTCTTTACGCTAAAGTTTGACTTTGTCTCACAAGTTTATTTTTTAAAACAATAAAAAAAACTTTAGCGTAAAGAGCGACGCGTTGAGGAGCGACGCGTCAACCATTGACGCGTTCCTTACTTTCAGTTAAAAAAATTAGTTTTTTTATTTAATACAAACTGAACCAATGGATTCTTCAGGCCTTCTCATCAATCCTTCAACCGCAATAAGGCTAAGTTTAAACAAAGAAGGAGTCCTTCACCCAAGCTGTTCAATCCTCATTTCCTGCAAAGTTGAGCTAAACAGAGAAATATTCTTGTATGGTATGTCCCTTTTTTACAAAATTTATAAGCCTAAGCCCCTACAGTAATCCACTTGTCTGGCCCACAGCCACAGCAAAAAAATTGCAAACAGTCCGATCCGTCTTGCCTTCAGTGTGGGAAAACAGGCCACGCAATTAGTGAATGCCCTGAGTCAGACCTTTTCTGCAGAAATTTCAGCCGTAAGGGGCACAGAGCCCTCCAAAAACAATCTTGCCCAGCTCACCAAAAGCGAGTTGTAGTTCTTAGAACATCAAATAAAATGAACCTACCCTACTCAGTTGTAGCTGCAAGAATCCCTCGGCAACCAACACCCCATTGGCCCAGTAGAAGCCAAGCAACAGTTGCTGTAGAAGAAGCAAAGGCAGTATCATTTCCAAAAGAGGCAAACAATGTTCATACTCAATGTTCTAGTCAGTCCCCCCATCCCTTACTTAAGTTTACTTCAACATCCTGCTCTCCAAAAGATTCATCCGAAAGTAGCCACGAATGGCAAAGGCTTGCAACTTATCTCACAGTCAGTCACTTAATTGAGGTTAGTAATGAACTTGAGGAAACCAAAAATATTCTCAAGAAGAAAGCACACTAAACTTCTAAATGATGACATCTTACAAACAGCTATGGCTCATCAGTCTTGCTATAGACTCAACTGCAAATTAAATTAATACAGGCTCTGACAATGCCACAATCCCCAAGATGGTAGTTGGTGCCACTGCCCTAGTCAAAGGCAAGAAATCTAAGAAATAAACAGGAAACTTTCTATCCCAGTCCAAAATTATCACCAATGATATTTAATTGGCCGAAGGAGAATCCCAGTATTCAAATCAAGGAAATGATGAAACGCAGACCACAATGGATATTTAAATTTGTATTATGCAAGGTTTTACGTTTCTCACGAATTTATCACTGGCCATAATAATTTGCCCACCAACTAGCCCCAATAGTCCCTTAACCCAAATTAACTGTGAATATCTTGACACTTTTGATTTTGTGAAAAATGTTAAACCTAAGCTAATGGAAGAGACCAAACTTAATGTAATTTGCTTTAACATCAGAAACATACGGAATAAGTGGGGTAACTTTAAAGATTTAATTTTAATTAACGGTTACTGCACTTTTAATGTAACTGGAATAAACAAGACATGACTTTCAGAAATTGATGGTACTAATGAATTTTCCCTCCCTGGCTTTCAAGCTATTCATATTAAAAGAAAATTAACCAAGTCCTCTTGCGGCATTTCTCTTTACATCCGCTCAAGTCTAAAATTCACAATGCTATTAGACTGTGAATCCTTATCCTCGAAACCCATAAATAATAGAGGCATTTATTTAATAATCGTAGACATAAGTGTTGACGAGAATTGTTTTATTTTTTCATTGTTTTATAAACTACCCTCATTTCCGAGACCTTTCTTTTGTAATCTGTTTGATGATTTATCTAGTTTTATCAATTTACCACAAAAAAGGCAATTGTTTTTGGGGACTTCAATTGTAATTTACAAAATGTTAGCAATAATAATGTGTAATACTATCTTTTAAACATTTACCTCAAGTGGTCTTCTTCCCACAATTCTTTTTCCTACTAGAGTTGATCCTATGAGACCTACAGCTACTGTAACTGATAACATTTTTGTATCCACATCCCTGGGAAACCACCTGTCCTCCAAAATAATATTCTCTGACCTGTCAGACCACTTTCCAATCTATCTCTCCCTACCAACTGCTCTACCCTCTAGAACTAATACCCTTACGTCTAATAGAATATATAATACTGTGAATATGAACCAATTCACGGATCGTTTAAAATTCTTTGACTAGTCCAAGGTTTTGGATTGTCAGGATGTTAATTCAGCCACAAATGGTTTTACACAGGGACTGAGTGATCTTATCAGTTCAGCCTTTCCAGTCCGTAAATCAAACCAAAAAACTACCCATATACGCTCCTGGATGTCCAATAGCCTGATAATATCTTCACACTGTAAAAATGACCTATATAAGTTAGCTTTCAAAACCAGTCGCGATATTGACCTTACTAATTATAAAAAATACAAAAACTTATATACCAAACTCGTCCGGGTAGCGAAGAAGAATTATTATAATTCAAAAATCTCTCACTGCAAAGGGAACTTGCGAAAAATTTAATCCACAATAAAGGAAATTCTTTCAAAAAAAGGATTTCAAGTTCTATACCTATTAACCTTAAGCACTTCAGTGGCAAATTGACCCAATTTCTGTACAGGATGCTTTTAATAATTATTTCACTAATATTCCAAATGCTTACTCCTGTTCCCGCTCCCAGGCAGTGCACCCTTGCAAATTTCAGATCCATGTTTTTCTCTCCAACTGATAGTAAAAAGGTGCTTCAAGTTATTGAATCTCTCTCCAATAGTAGTACACCTGATTTTCTTGGCATAAGTAATAAGCTTCTTAGGACCGTATCTTCCTATGTTCGTGAACCCATTGTACACATAGCAAACCTGTCTATGACTAATGGAGCCTTTCCAGAAATATTTAAATCAGCAATTGTTATCACGAGTCATAAAAAGGGCAAATCCGTCTGAGATAAGTAATTATCATCCAATCTTACTTCTCCCAGTTCTATCTTAAGTACTTATAAGAATTATCTTCCAACGTCTTTCTCCCTTTTTGTTTGGCGTTCATCCTTCAAATTTGTTGATTTCTATTCATCAATATGGCTTCCCTCCCAAATTTTCAACTGCTCATGCACTAATCGACGCCACACAGTTTATACATTCCAACTTTACCTTAAAAATACTGTATTGGGCTTATTTCTGGATTTTTCTAAGGATTTTGACATGGTTTATCACAGTGCTTTATTAAGTAAACTCAGCAGCTGCGGGATTCGTGTTCTTTTCTCTTGGTTTGGCTCTTATCTCTCTGGTAGAATACATAGTGTGAGTCTGGGCGGGGTGACTCCGCATCCCCTACCTGTCCAGACGGGCGTCCTGCAGGGCTCTGTTCTTGGTCCAATACTTTCTCTTCTTTATATTGCTGATTTGGTCATGGACGTAGGTCCATCAGTGCACCCAGTACTTTTTGCTGAAAATAGCAGCTTTTTCATCATCGGCCCTAGTTTGCCATCTGTTATCACCTCTACTCAAATCCTTCTGAATAGAGTAAAAGAGTTGTGTCTTGTTAAATGCATGACCATTAGCAGCAAGAAAATTCAGGTTTTATTATTTTGAACCTTTTACAAAAAAAAGATCAGCAAGCACTTTGTCTCAAATATTCCACCAATCTCCTCCTGCAGGTCGAACTTGCCAAGTTTCTTGGTGCCCACATTGACTCCTCCCTATCTTTTGCAACACATGTTTCCTTCATCAGAGCCATAATCTTGCGATAGGTAAGTATGATTAATCATGTGAATTATTTTCTTTCTCCTGATATCCTTGTCACCCTTTATTGCTCTTTTATTTGCCCATACATCTCATATTGCGGATCTATTTGGGGCAACACTTATCCTTCAGTTACCAATAAATTAATATCTGCCCAAAACCGTGCCGTCAAAGTAGATTTTCGGCTGCCAGACTATATCTCATCCAGGATTTGTACTCTGATTCTAGTATTATCCATTTTGAACAAATCATCAAAAAATTAAATCTATCCCTTGCATGCTCTGTTTACCATAAAAATCTTCCTCTTCAATTATTTTCTTATTTTAATAGTAATAATTCTGAAGTCATCTGTCTCTGTTCATCCAACCGTTCCTTCATTGTTCCCAAGTGTGTCCCTAGTTCTGCCCAGTGATCTCCCATTTATAAATCTATACTTCAATGGAATATAATACCATCCAGTGTTGAGCTATCCACACGTTTTCGCACGCTGTATAACAATTTTACTTAACTTTGATAATATAATTCAATCTCTAAAAATTTAATCAATTTGCTTTGATTACCCGTGTTTTCCCTTTCTTTTTTCTTTTTTTATTTCTTCTTTTTTTCTCTCTTCTTCATTTCCAATTTTTTGTTGTTATGGTCGTTAACAAGTTCGCTTCCAGGATCTTTATTAATATCTGTGTTACGTTTTATTTTTATTTGAATAAATTGATTTGAATTGAAACTTGAAAAAGGCTGCCTAATCTCAGATGTACAATCTTAAATTTGGCTAAAGTGTTTAAATCAGACAGACTATCATTGATACTTTCAATGTAAAGCAAGTGTTTTGAACCATAATAATTGTACTTATATAAGCTAGGATGTAAGGGTAAATTTTGTTTGAGTAAAAAATGTTGCTAAAAAATGTTTTGTTGCTAAAAAAAATATGCTAAAAAAGGTTTTTCCTTGATTGTGGACAGCCAATCCCTAGTAGTCAACTCCTAGCCTTCTAAACTATCTACATTATGTATAGTAGACTTTAAGGCTTGAAGGTGAACCAAAATAAGTAAATGGGACCTGATGCTTTAAACCCAAGGCTTCTTATAGAAGTGCTTGCTGAACTATAAAGCCAACTTACCAACCTCTTTCAGAAATCCATAGAGGAAAAGAGTATCACCCAGGATTGGTGTACAGCCTACATATATAAGGGTGGTAGCAAGGAAGATATAAGAGTCAGTCAATGTGAAATCAGCACATAAAATCTACTTTCACCACCTGATGTTCATACAATATTATGAAATTTTGTATAATTATTCTTGGCTGCAAAATTAGCTTATTTTTAAACTTTTGTATTCTTTCCCATGTAAATTTTGAGGTATATAACATAAATTTTAAAAATGAATATGGATTTCAGGATTTCATCTTCAAACAAGAATATCTCAGCTCCTAATTAAGACAGAGTCATGAAATGTATTTCAAATTATAACTATTAAATAAGCTTTAATATGATAATACTTTCAGAAATGAAAAAAATTCTCTAGAAAATGCCATTAAATAAAAAAAGGAATTTTGAGAAAAGCCAGCTTTATAAAATATTGAAAAAAAATGTTGTTGATTAGTATGAGCTTAAAACACAAGTAAGTACAGAAAGGTTGAAAGTTTTTACAAATCACATACTCCAGGCGGCATGTGTCAAGCATTGGGGGAACTGTGTAGCACACATGGCACTCAAAGATGTAGCCTACACCATGTGGCTAAAAGTAAGTAACCCCTCTGTTAATTGCAAATAGAGTGAAAAGCCAGTTTTAGACCTGCTCAAATTATTGGAAAATTTAAGCTTAGTATCTGATCATGGTGCACACAATTATTTCCAAAAATATTCTCCCTGGTGTCCTTGCCCCCAGGGAATATTCTGTGACAAGAGGGCATTCCAAGAAAATCTTCAAGAACTGCTCCTCGATCCAAGAAAGAAGCCGTTTCTTCAGCCAACAAGTAACAAATTTGTGGAATCAACTCTCTGAAGATACAGTGGCTGCTGATTTGATGGGTGCATTCAAGTGAAATATTGATAAAGAATGGCTACAGCAAGAGTTCCTCTACAACTGGGAAGCTGTTGAGTCCTCAACCCAAATTTAGCAAACAACCTACAGAAATCAACACGGAGCATTACAAGTATGGAAAATTCTTAGATTTGCTCCAAGCTGCGATTTCGGTAATTTAAGGTAATATATTGTTACCAAACAGGAATCAAACCCTGCCCTGCAATGCTTAGCATAGTTTCACCATTCGCATGGTGTATATGATTTCTGAAAGTCAGAAACCCCTCAGTACCTCTGCAATAATAACAAGAATATCTCAGATCGCGAAGTTGAAATTTTACATATGTTTTATTTGTATTATGTTTTATATTGTAAACCAGTGAACAACATGTATTTTTCAAAATTTTAAAAAGGTAGCCTTTTCAATTTTTTGAGGGGGAGGGTAACTTTTGAACTTCTGTACTTGTGCTGCATACCGTATTAGAGCTCATTTAAATAGCTATAGTTCGGTACAAATTTGGGTATAATTTGGATTATGAGCTGTGTTGATCTGAAATGGACTAACCCACAAGGAATTACCAGCAAATCAGTATTACTTTTGCTGTTGGAAAGCTACATGAAGGGATTGTTAACACAACAGTATTGAAACACTCAACAACCAACCAACTATTTGTATCATGTTAAATGACGTTAGAACTGGTCTGTCAGTTGAAACAAGAAGCATCAAAATGAACGAAGGTTATACTTTTTTGGTGTAAAATGTTTTTTAAAACACTAGATTATTTTCTGATGAAATATCTTCTGATCTGCCTTAACCGTTTAATTTTTTTTGCTTAAGGCTTGCTTGCACATTTCTTAGCTCAAACAAGTGACTTTTTTATCCTTATCTCAGGGTAAACCGAGGGTTTACCTCAAACATTCTTGCAAATATTTTATTGCTGTAATTTGAAATTAAGGACAACGTATAAATGAACAAAGGTTGTACCTTTTTTGTGGAAAACGTTTCTTTGTAGACTACACATTCCAATGAAATATCTTCTGACCTCCCAGGAGAATTTGACTTCGTCCCTATGGGGTGCCTGCATGGCACCCCAATCCAGTCAGTTTCCTCTTTGCATCATGTCCACTCTAATTAAGAAACTATGCTTTTTCAGGAAATAATAAGCAGGGGGAGATGAATAACTTCAAAAATGCTAACAAATTTATTTTTTACAGTAATTTCAAAGAAGTATTTAAATGGACAAAGGCTATATTTTTTGATGTGAAACATTCCTCAAAGCACTATAGACTACCTCCTCTAGTGAAATAGCTTCTGACTTCCCCCTAAGCATTTAATTGTGTTCTCCTATGGGGCTCCTGAATAGGTCTTAGCTCAAGCAAGTAAGTTTGGTCTGCTTTGTCATGTCTGCTCCTAACTAAAAAACTGCGTGTTTTAGGGAAGCAATGGGAAGGCAGGGGTGGGTGTGAACTACTTCAGACATGCTTAAAACTATTTCTATTTCTGCAATATGAAATGACGGAACTGTAATTAGGGAAGTACAGAGAAGACAGAAGGGTAAAGGGTGAACTCCTTCAGAGGTACTTACAGATTATTTTCTGACAGCAATTTGAATGAATTATTGCAATGAGTAACGGCTGTAATCATTTTGTATAAAAAAGTTACTTACAGCACCATAGGCTACCCCCCCCCCCAATGAAATAGTCTCTGGTTCTCTAAATGTGATTAACTGTGAACACTTTTATGGCACCTAGACCAATCTTAAGTAAATCAGTGTAAATTTTTAATGTTGTGTTGTTGTTGTTGTTGTTGCTGTGTGTTGTTTTTAATGTTTTAATGTTGTGTTGTGTTTATATTTTAGGGGAGTAACGCATCTCAACTTGAGAAAGAAATCAGTAATGAAGTCATTGCAAGCTCAGAGCGCTACTTTGGACTTGTAAATGTAAGTTTTTGTATGTTTTTAACATCTTGAAAATAGTCTGTCTGATATACATAATTCTAATTAGTGTAGTTAGTGTTTATGGGGAAGTGTAGTGAATTAATAGATTTAAGGAAAGAATTGTTTGGGGTTGAGGTTTGGGAAAGAGATGAGATAATAAATTTATTAGCAAGGAAAGATATGGGAGGTATAAAGAGAGTCGGAAGGTTCCTGACGATGGGTATTCATAGAGAAAACTTTTTTGAAGATTAGGGGCGAGGGTGATATTTCACTGGATTATAGTTTTGTGCCAATTTATGTTTGTATGAAAGGGTCTTTGTTTTTGTGACCACGGCCCTTTGGGCTTTTGTGTCAATAAATTCTATTCTATCATTTCATTGTGTCTTAAGACTGGCCTTTTATTATTATTAGTTTTATTTATTGGAAAACCCGTCATACAAAAAAGGAAAAATCGGAGCAATAAGCAAAAAAGAAGCAATATACATATACTTAGGAGTTACACATGTGGTTTTTAGTGACGAACGCTGGAGCTAAGATCTAAATCAGCTCTTAGAACAAATTACACAAAACGAGAAAGAAAAACTCAATTATACACTGCTCCGCAGGTACGCGACATGTTTCTTTTTTTTAGGCTCCTAAATACTGAACAAACATAAACATTATGAACATCATTGCATCAAGCCGCAATTGGTAAAAAAAAATTAAACCAAACAATCATCAGTGAATTAAAAATAAACAGTAGATAATCATATCAACTAGTGTAAATATGAAAAGAAACGGTAAAACAATTAAACGACACTTTCGCCCGCTGGTCTTGAACTCAGATCACTCTCAACAAATGATTCATTTACTCCGGTATACATAAATAACAGAAACAAGGAAATTATTCAATCACGGGTCCTTTTACATCTTTACTTAAAGCAATATGCTTAAAAGAACCGATAATTAATAAACAATTAAATTATTAGTAATATACGCAATATATTATCAAAGAAAAATTGACACCAAAATTGAGAGTAACCAGCGTCACTTAAATTGGACTCATACGAAAAGAGACTAAATCATCAATCAGTTTAAAAACTGCAACAATTACACTAAGCGCGAAAACAAACACTTAAAAAAAAAAAATACATCTTAACTACTGGGCCAGTACTGACGACCAGGGATGATTCAACTTCATTAAACGGGAATTATAAGCACGAGTTTGCTTTTAGGCCAGAACATACTTGTCTCCTATGTTCCTGTTTATCCCTTTAAGGTAAATATGGAAGGTAATATATCTTTTGTTCCAGTTGGGGGTTATTTCTTAATTAGGAATTTACTATTCATGATTCCTATTTAAATTCTAGGAACTTACAATTAAAACCAAAACCCTCTGCCAAAACAGCAACATTAAAGAAAAAATATATTTTCTTTGCCACAACTGCAACAATACAAATTAAAATGCTGATCAACTTTACTGGGAAGAAAAAAAAATCTAAGAATAAATATATTTCTGACTTGATTTTGACTATTTTAAAAGGACAATTTTTTCGTCACGTGTGTTTCGTTTGGATTCCGTTTTATTTAAAATTATAGAAATCATAGTATTTGAATGGCAAATCAATAAATGATTTGGCAATTGATTTTTAAGCATTTGAAATTTATGAATTTAGAAGGAAGAAAATATTAATAACTATTTTATTGCAGATTGCACTAATGAGAGTAAATGGATTATACTAATTAAACTAAATATACTGATATATAAAAATCTAAATTCCTGAAACTTGAACAAAATTTAACTTTTTAGTTTTATAGTGAAAAAAAAATGCTCAAAAACCTATTTTGTTTTCAGTAAAGTGGTGTTAACACTCTAGCCTTTAGAGCCTTTGAAGGGATGGTAGCCTCAATTTCAGCAGTTGTAAATTTTTTAGTGGTGATTTGTGTTCGTTTTAACTTAACTTGGTTATGTTGTTGTTGTTTGGGGTTTGACGCGTTCGACCAGTAGGTGATATGCGTTCGTATCACTCAATTGTTCTGTGCCTTCTGTAATCACTAGCTTGCTTGGGTGTCACTTGGTCAATATTCACTGAACCTGATCATGTATCAATTATCTTGCTATTGGTAGGGGGTAATTCACCTGCAGCAACTGCCTGCATTGAAAAACAGGAATCAAAATAATGCAACAGTGCTTTGTCATACAGCAATTAAAATACATACACAACACAATTATAATAAATAATACATTTTTACATTATAGCATATTACATACCTCCATATATGAAAAATTAATCAGATAAAATATGAAAGGATAGATAAGGATAATAAAACAAATAAAATAGAAAAAGTATAACTCTAAAATAAAATAATACGGGAGTGGCATCATGGCCATCAAGATTAAAATAATATGTAGCCATCTACCATTTATCTTGCTTATTTTAAGGGTTAATCCCCATCAGCACCTACCATCAATTATAAACAAAACATTATTGTTTATACAAAACAATTATAATAAATAATACATTTAACCCGTCACCTACATCAAATTATAAACAAATAAGGCAACTCTAAAAAAGGAAATATGCAGAAAAAAGATAAAATAAAAAAAATTAAATAAGAAAAATAAAAAATGAATTCAGGGAATGAACCAAACCAGTATTCTTAACCAAATTACTTTGGTTATTCATTTAGATTTTTACCTGATTGAGGTTTTGTATTGATTGGGGTTTCATATTAATTTTTGATCGTTTTAGGTTTGGCTTAGTAGCCTTTATCTCTACTTCTTTAAAGGTTTTAGCAATCCTCCATACCTTTCTTTGAAAAACTATTTTTGGAAAATATTTTTTAACATTAATACAAAATGAAAACATACTTCTTCTGGCAGAATAATCCAAAACTATGGCTTTTAAAGTTTTTTCTCTTCTATATTCCATGCAATATTATTCAGATCTCAGTCGAAATAGATTTAAGTCGAAATAAAAAAAAAATCAGATCTCAGTCGACGTATCATACTTGTCGTTTGCTTGACAATGATAATAATTTTCAAAAATGATGGGGTTTTAAAGGCGTTGGGTTTCCATGGTTTCCCTTTGAATGGGCTCCAAGGGGGACAATCGCGTACCCCAGTATTCAAAGTTTATTTTTGATGGTTTCATAGTAGGCCTACTAATAGCCCAACATTATCCAAAGCCTGTTTTAAGTAGCTAGTCCAAATGTTGATAATTTTATTAAGACTTTCTATCCTAGCCAGGTCACTCAGTTTTTGCGAATTTAATACAGTTTTCTGTTAAATGCATATTGCACAGTTTGTGACCACTATGACAAAAATTTTGCTGCAAAAAAAAATAATAGTTTCTACCTGTATGGCCAGACCGATATGGATTTTCTACTAGTAAGGCCAGAAAGGCCAGAACGATTTGAGGTCCGGTGCCGATACGGACAAAGCAATTACTTTGGTCGATTTATAAAACATGTCATCTATATTGAGGTGGTGAAAATGGACTGCGGAATCACACACCCTTTCTAAAAATGTTGATAATGTAATACCAGCAATAAGTACCATCACCCATATAGGATGGTGGTTATCAAAATATTACTACCCAAATAACCAATTGTGCTAAATCTATTTTGGCTAGGCTTTAAAGCCAGTTCAAATGTGATTCACATAATACAGTTTTCCATAAAGTGCATGTGACTTACTTAAATTAAGGCTCCTGCCGAGGGTTCGGCGTAGAGAACGATGAGACTAGGCACCTCCAGGTTGACCTATCGCTTGCCAGGATCGCAGCTTCTTCCACCGGGATGTGGGCTTGGGTGAGGAATTCATCGGCTTTGTCTTTCCACCTAGTGGGTGGGCGTCCTCTGGGTTGCTTCCATCTGTGTAGGGTGGGGTCGAAGTCGAATGCGACCCGTGCTGGGGCGTCGCGTGGCATGCGAAGGAGGTGGCCGTACCACCGAACAGTACGCTGGGTGAGCTGCGTCGAGAAAGGAGTTTGAGTCGTACGTGACAGGAGAGTCTGGTTGCTAACGAAGTCAGTCCAGTGAAGTAGTCCATGCAATAAAGTGCATGTGGCGAGGTAACAACTTATTAAGATGTATTGCAAAGTTTTTGAGTGCTCAGATGGTAGTTTCAAACTACTAACAACTCAGTACAGCACCAAGCCGCCTTAGGCCATTACGGTTACGCACGCTCCTCCATCCCAATTTATTCAAAGCCTCCCTCTTTACACCCTTCTAAGAAGTTATCATTTTGCTTAAATTTTTCTTTACGATACCCTCGCACCCCATTCTGAGACGACCTGCCTTTCGTTTGGCCCAAGACGGTTGGCTGACAAAGATAATCTTTGGCAATCTGTCATCCGCAGAACGTGTCCTAGCCATCTCAATCTTTCTCTCATTATAGCCCTAGAAACTGGGATTGGACCACACTTTTCGTACCGCTTAGATCTACTGTTTCAGACACTTTCAATCAGTTGGGTATCCAAAGCATTCTAGGCAATTTCTCTTGAAAACATCTAGCACATCTTCCTCCGTTTTTCGGAGCGCCCATGCTTCAGAACCATATTTGACCACTTGTCATCACTGTAGCTTCCAATATTCTAATCTTGGGTCGCAGACTTATCATCTTGTTCTTCCAAACTTTTTTCAACTATGAAAAAAAAAAAGCCTGGACCTTGGCTACTCTACTTTTAACATCTTCAATGCACCCACCGTCTTTACTAATAATACTACCTAGGTAAGTGAAGCTGTCTACTTGATCGATTTTCTCGTTACCCAACATCACCTCCACTTATTCACCTCCATAATAAGTCTTAGCGACTTTTTCTTGAACATTGATTTTCAAACTTTTCCTGAACTTACAAAACCTCTAAAATTTCATTGAATTTGCTAAAATTTTCATCTAGGATGCTTAAATCATTAACATAATCTATGTCTAGATGAGTTTTACTTCCCCAATTGATTTGGGCCAAACAAAAACACAAGCTAGGAAATGAACTTGAAAACTTTAGGGATTGTTTTGTGGGACATTGGTGACCTAAAGGCAGAAGGAAAGGAACATGGAGAATTAGGAGAAAAGGATTAAGGAGGAATAAGGAGAAAAGAATAATATGCTAAATGTAAGAAAATATTAACATTTCTGAATGTTCTATCGAAGTTATAAGCATAGAAACTAGTCTTCCTGCTTTGTTGCATTATTTAGTGCACCAGTGTGACTTTTGTGCAAGATTGCTGTAGTGCAATACATCATGTGTGATACAGTGCTGCCAAAGCGGTACAACTGTACTGTTATTGTCACAATTTTGAGGTCCTGCTACAATACCGTATATTTTGAAATTTTTTTTGGTACAACGCAAATTTTCCTGTACGTTTTGGTTTCACTTGCTCCTTTCTTACTTGGATATTATTTTAGTAGGATCTTATATTTTAGTTTATCGAAATTTTTCTTCTTGTTACATCAAATTTTTAGCTGGCTGTTCAGATGGTATATTTTATCCTCTCCCGGTACAATTTTACTCGGAAAACGGGTACAATTTACTTCAAACCGCTGGCAATGCTGGCGTGGTATTTTTTTTGTCTTAATTTTATTTTTAGTCTTTACTCAATACTGTGTATCGTTTCTTGTCAGGTGGTTCTTTGATTAAATCTGAACCATAGCTAGAGTTTAGCCAGAGGGGGAGGAAAGGATATGTTATAATCACAAGTAGTTTAGTTCTAAAGACTAGTTTATATGCTCTAAGAAATAGTTGATTTCAACTAAATCATTGCATTTAGCAATATAGTCTAAAACAAGGTTTCTAAAACATATTTTGGGAGGAATGGGGCTTTTGAAGGAAGGGGTTGGTTTTGAAAAATTAACTATCATAACTGACGATTATTAGCTTTAACTTTCATCTTCAAAAAAGGAGCTTCCTGTGTGATTTCATCAAGTAATGTCTTAATTTCTCAACAGGGGAATCTCAAGATACCTAGAGCTCTACAGATTGTTCCCAGAGGGGGGTAGGCTGTTTCATGATAATAGCTAGTGTAGTTCTAAAGACTACAGGGTCTAAGAAAATGTTGATGCTATTTGTAGCTATATAGATTAAAAGAGAGTTTCACATCAGGAGCTCCTCAGACCCATAGGGTTCCACAAAACCTCCCAGAGGCTTCACAAACAAGAGATTAATTCTGCGTTTTTTCTCAATATTTTTCAAGGAGCTTAGTTGTATGTGTTGCGCAATGCTTAGCCAGGATTCTGGTTCGGGGGGGGGGGGGGGGTAGGGTTACGAAAAACTTTAAAAACGCGTCAAAAATTTATTTATATGCATTTTTGTCACGCTTTTATGAGTAAAAAAATTGGGAAAAGAGGGGTACATTCCCCCTCTGTAGATATGGTCTTGATATTGCGTATTAGTTCATTTTTTCATTTTAGCATTAGCATTCACTTTGCATCTAGTTCATTTTAGCAGTTCTTCAAGTTGGAAAGGTCTATAAAAACTGGTGTGGTATATGAGAGCTGATTAAATAAGGATAAAATAATTTTTTTTTGGAGGGGAAGGTTGTAATACCTCATGTGCTGGTTGTACTTATGAAATATGTTGTTTTTATGTGTTTAAATAAGTTTTTCTTTTCAGTTTGGAAATACTTGCTATGCAAACAGTGTTCTTCAAGCTTTATATTTTTGCAAACCATTCAGAGAAAAAGTGCTGGAGTACAGAACAAAGCACAAAAGAAACAAAGAAACGCTTCTAACATGCTTAGCAGACCTGTATCATTCTATAGCAACTAATAAAAAACGGACTGGGACCATTCAACCAAAAAAATTTGTTGCCAGACTCAAAAAAGAAAAAGGTAACTATTTTTTCAGGTCTGTTATGGACTTTCAGCTACCACATTTTTGTATGTTTTTGTGTTTTCAACCGAAAATCTGTTCCCAGATTCAAAAAAGAAAAAATTGTCACTTTATTTTATTTTCTTTTTCTGGGCAACTCGGAACTTTCAGATACCAAATTTGAAAATTGAAAACACACAAGTGTTTTCAGTTTTCAACTGAAAATCTGTTGCCAGATTCAAAAAAGAAAAAAAATGTCACTTTTTTTTCTAGGCAACTCGGCACTTTCAGATACCTAATTTTTGTGTGTTTTAATTTTCAACTGGAATATGCTGTCAGATTCAAAAAAGAAAAAATACCACTTTTTTTCTGGACAACTCGGCTTTCTCAGATACCAAATTATTGTGTGTTTTCATTTTCAACTGAAAATATGTTGCCAGATTCCAAACAAAATTTTTTTTCTTTTTTTCTGGGCAACTCGGCACTTTCAGATACCAAATTTTTGTGTGTTTTAATTTTCAACTGAAATCTGTTGCTAGATTCAAAAAAGAAAAAATACCACTTTTTTTCTGGGCAACTTGGTACTTTCAGATACCCAATTTTTGTGTGTTTTCATTTTCAACTGAAAATCTGTTGCCAGATTCCAAACAAAAAAAATATCATTTTTTTTCTGGGCAACTTGGTACTTTCAGATACCCAATTTTTGTGTGTTTTCATTTTCAACTGAAAATCTGTTGCCAAACTCAAAAAGAAAAAAGTAACTTTTTTCTGGACTAGTTTGGATTTCATGATACAATCCTAAAAAGGGCTTATGCCAGACTTTCCTCTCACTAACTCGGACTATCTGTCTTAGCTTTTTCTACAATTAAACCATGGCTTGATCCCCGCAACTACTTGATTTTAATTACATCTTTTAATTTAATTGATTTTAGTCTTTGCATGTTTAAGAATGATAAAAATCTTTTGTAAGTTCAACACAGGAGTCGGCTTAGCGCTAACGTGGGCATAACACTCACGAAACCTTACTCAGAGACTTTAATAATTATTATGTTTGAAACGCGAAAAAGTTTTACCAGTATATGTTTATAGTTTCTGCAAACTTGTTGATATTATAGTAGTAAACAAATCCCCAATTTAGTTTTGATATAGGGCATTTTTGAGTGATCTTTTGACGATTTTCCAATAAGTAATGAATGAATAACTAGTTCGTAATTCAATAGCTTTCTTATGTTGTTGAACATTATTGATTTAAAATCACTCTTACAGATAGAATGTTATTATGCATCTTTGCAATTTTTTAATAGCTTTAAAATTAGTGTGCTGTGTTTAACATTTATTTTGTATGAACTGTGTTACTCTTTAGGAACGAATGTGCCATCACTAGGGCGGTACTTCGTTGAGTGTCACTCCGCTGTTGCACAATCATTTTGAATACTTAGAAAAGACAATAGAAATTTTAATTTCCAATGGAATGAGACGTCTCCCAAATTTCTAGGACTATTGGCTCGATATAATCACCCCTAGAAATAAACAAACTAACAAAATCACACGAATTCGTGACCTTACTTCTCATTAAAAAGTGCAAATTCTACATTTTTTGAAGATGGGAGCACCTCTAATTAGGATTCTCTGATATTTAGAAATATTGTATACATAATGTTTAAATAAATGGAAGCATTGCATTTAAATAGGAAATGAGAAATATTACCTTTTAAATCGCTGAAAACAAAGCTCGTGGTACCACTTGGCACCCCGCCCCCAATCATAGGCAGCGCGCTAGCGCTGCCTAAGTAAAGAACGATATGGGCACAATGTTTTTTTTTTTTTTTTTTTTTTTTTTTTTTTTTTTTTTTTTTTTTTTTTTCCAAACCCGGGCACTTATCGAAGGAGTTGTCGTAGAAACTTTGAAAAAGGCTCATTCGATTGGAAGTTGGAGTGGTTAGTTACCTTTTTAATAGTCGAAAGTGATTGGAGGGCAACTAGCCCCCCCCCCACGCCCATCATTCCCCCAAACACATCCAATCAAAATTCTGAGATAGCCATTTTGTTCAGCATAGTTGATTTCCAGATAGAAAACATATTTTTGAGGAGGACACTCCCCCACAAGCCTCGGGCCAAGGGTTTTAAGTTATGCCCTGAGGGCATATAAGAACGATGTTGGCACAATGTACTATTTATTATTTTTTCCTTTAGAGCTGGGTACTTCATATGGGAGTGGTCGTCGTAGAAACTTCAAAAAGGGCTCATTCGATTGGAAATTGAGAGTTCTAGTGCCCTTTTTAATAGTCGAAAGTGATTGGAGGGCAACTAGCAACCCCTCCCCCCCCTCGCCCATCATTTCCCCAAACACATCCAATCAAAATTTTGAGATAGCCATTTTGTTCAGCGTAGTTGATTTCCAGATAGAAAATATGTTTTTGAGGAGGACACTCCCCCACAACCCTCAGGGCAAGGGTTTTAAGTTATGCCCGGGGGGCATATATGGTTTTTATAGAAGGCGTTGTCGTAGAAACTTCAAAACAGGCTCATTCGATTGGAAATTCGAAGGGCTAGTACCCTTTTTAATAGTCGAAAGTGATTGGGGGGCAACAAGCCTAACCCCCCCCCCCCACCTACGCCCATCATTCTCCCAAACATATCCAATCAAAATTTTGAGATACCCATTTTGTTCAGCGTAGTTGATTTCCAGATAGAAAATATGTTTTTGAGGAGGAAACTCCCCCACAACCCTCAGGGCAAGGGTTTTAAGTTGTTCTCTGGGGGCATATAAGGTTTTTACAGAAGGCGTTGTCGTAGAAACTTCAAAAAAGGCTCATTCGATTTGAAATTCAGAAGGCTAGTGCCCTTTTTAATAGTTGAAAGTAATTTGATGGCAACTAGCCCCCCTCCCCCACGCCCATCATTCCCCCAAACACATCCAATAAAAATTTTGAGATAGCCGTTTTGTTCAGCATAGTTGATTTCCAGATAGAAAATATATTTTTTAGGATGATACTCCCCCACAACCCTCGGGGCAAGGGTTTTAAGTTATGCCCTGAGGGCATATAAGAACAATGTTGGCACAATGTACTATGTATTATTTTTTCCCTGAAAAGAGTGTATCAATATAAAACGAATAGAAATTAATTAAAAAAACTTTTTCCACAAAATAAGTTTTTCAAAGAAAAGTAAAGAACTTCATTAAACAAAAAATGAGCCAAAATCAAATCAAATAATCTACCAAGCGTGAAACTACCACAAATCAGCATCGATAAATAAATGAAACCCGAAACGAACAGAAATTACAATAAATAACCGAATCAAGCTCAAAACGAGCAGAAATTAAAGTAAGTTGGGCGCAAAACCCCTTTGCCTTCCCAAGGCCAGAACAAAATTTGCACTTTACTGAAAAAATACAAATGAATGTGCATTTTCAGTGTAATATACATATACTGATATTTAGTAATCAAAATGTTAATATTATTTGATTTATTAAAGTTATAAAAGTAAAAACATTTATATTTTTCCAGTAAAGTGCAAATTTTGTTCTGGCCTTGGGAAGGCCTTCTGGCCTCTCACGCCCAAACACATTTTCCCCAAACACATCCAATCAACATTTTGAGATAGTCATTTTGTTCAACGTAGTGGAAAGTTCTGAAAATTAGGTTTTTGAAGATGACAACCCCCCACAGCCCTCAGGTTATAAGTTATGCCCTGGGGGCATATAAGGTTTTCATAGGAATCGTTGTCTTAGAAACTTAAAAATGGGCTCATTCGATTGGAAATTGAAATGGCTAGTGCCCTTTTTCATAGTCAAAAGTGATTGGAAGGCAACTAACACCCCTTCCACGCCCACCATTTCCCCAAATACATCCAATCAAAATTTTGAGATAGCCATTTTGTTCAATGTAGTTGAAAGTTTTGGAAATTGTATCTTTGAGCAGGAAACTCCCCCCACAGTCTTCAGGGCAAGGGCTATAAGTTGTGCCCTGGGGGCATATAAGGTTTTTATTGAAAGCTTTGTCATAGAAACTTCAAAAAGGGCTTATTGCATTGGAAATTCAAAGGACTGGTGCTCTTTTTAATAGTCGAAAGTGATTGGAGGGCAACTAACCCCCCTTTCACGCCCACCTTTTCCCCGAACACATCCAATCAAAAATTTTGAGATTCCCATTTTGTTCAACGTAGTTGAAAGTTTTGGAAATTAGGTCTTTAAGGATGATAACCCCCACCCCACAGCCCTCAGGGCAAGGGTTTAAATTATGCCCTAGGGCATATAATGTTTTTATAGAAAGCGTTGTCGTAGAAACTTCAAAAAGGGCTTATTCGATTGGAAATTGAAATGGCTAGTGCCCTTTTTAAAAGTGGAAAGTACTTGGAGGGGCAACTAACCCCCCTCTCACGCCCACCATTTCCCCAAACACGTACAATCAAAATTTTGAGATAGCCATTTTTTTCAACGTAGTTCAAAGTTCTGGAAATTAGGTATTTGAGGATGACAACCCCCCCACAGCCCTCAGGGCAATGGTTATAAATTAATTCCCTGGGGGCACATGAAGTTTTTTATTGAAGGATTTGTCGTAGAAATTTTAAAAAGGGTTCATTCGATTGAAAATTGAGAGGACTAGAGCCCTTTTTGATAGTCGAAAGAGATTGAAGACAACTAAACCTCCTCTCACGCCCACCATTTCCCCAAACACATCCAATCAAAATTTTTAGATATTCATTTTGTTCAACGTAGTTGAAAGTCCTGGAAATTAGGTCTTTGAGGATGACACCCCCCCCCCCCACAACCCTCAGGGCAAGGGTTGTAAGTTATTCCCTGGGGGCATATAAGATTTTTATAGAAAGTGTTGTTGTAGAAACTTCAAAAAGAGCTCGTTCGATTGGAAATTCAAAGGGCTAGTTCTCTTTTTAATAGTCGAAAGTCATTGGAGGGCAACTAACCCCCCTGTCACGCCCAAACACATTTTCCCCTAACACATCCAATCAACATTTTGAGATGGCCATTTTGTTCAACGTTGTTGAAAGTTCTGAAAATTAGGTTTTTGAAGATGACAACCCCCCACAGCCCTCAGGGCAAGGGTTATAAGTTATGCCCTGGGGGCATATAAGATTTTCATAGGAATCGTTGTCGTAGAAACATCAAAATGGGCTCATTCGATTGGAAATTGAAATGGCTAATGCCCTTTTTCAAAGTCAAAAGTGATTGGAAGGCAACTAGCACCCCTTCCACGCCCACCATCTCCCCACATACATCCAATCAAAATTTTGAGATAGCCATTTTTTTCCATTTAGTTGAAAGTTTTGGAAATTATATCTTTGAGCAGGAAACCCCCCCCCCCACAGTCTTCAGGGAAAGGGTTATAAGTTATGCCCTTGGGGGCATATATGGTTTTATTGAAAGCTTTGTCGTAGAAACTTCAAAAAGGACTCATTCCATTGGAAATTCAAAGGGCTATTGCTCTTTTTAATAGTCGAGTGTGATTGGAGGGCAACTAACCCCCCTCTCACGCCCACTTTTTCCCCAAACACACGCAATCAAAATTTTGAGATAGCCATTTTGTTCAACGTAGTTGAAAGTTTTGGAAATTAGGTCTTTGAGGATGACAACCCCCCCCCATAGCCCTCAGGGCAAGGGTTTTAGTTTTTCCCTAGGGCATATAAGGTTTTTATAGAAAGCGTCGTCGTAGAAACTTCAAAAAGGGCTTATTCGATTGGAAATTGAAATGGCTAGTGCCCTTTTTAATAGTCAAAAGTACTTGGAGGGCAACTATCCCCTCTCTCACGCCCACCATTTCCCAAAACACATACAATCAAAATTTTCTACGTAGTTGAAAGTTCTGGAAATTAGGTCTTTGAGGATGATAACCCCCCCCCACACAGCCCTCAGGGCAAAGGTTATAAATTATGCCCTGGGGGCACATGAAGTTTTTATAGAAGGATTTGTCGTAGAAATTTCAAAAAGGGCTCATTCGATTGGAAATTGAAAGAGCCCTTTTTAATAGTCAAAAGGAATTGGAGGGTAACTAACCCCCCCCCCTCTCACACCCACCATTTCCCCAAACACATCTAACCAAAATTTTGAGATATTCATTTTATTCAACGTAGTTGAAAGTTTTGGAAATTAGGTCTTTGAGGATGACAACCCCCCCCACACACACACAACCCTCAGGGCAAGGGTTGTAAGTTGTGCCCTAGGGGCATATATGGTTTTTCTAGAAAGTTTTGTCGTAGAAACTTCAAAAAGGGTTTGTTTGATTGGAAATTAAGGGCTAGTGCCCTTTTTAATAGTCGAAAGTGAATGGAGAGCAACTAACCCCTTCTCACGCCCACCATTTCCCCAAACACATTCAATCAAAGTTTCGAGATAGTCTTTTTGTTCAAAGTAGTTTAAAGTTCTGGAAATTATGTAGTTGAGGATGACAAACCCCCAGAGCCCCCAGGGCATAGGTTGTAAGTTATGCTCTGGGGGCATATAAGGTTTTTATAGATAGTGTTGTCGTAGAAACGTCAAAAGGGGCTCATTCAATTGGAAATTGAGAGGGCTAGTGCCCTTTTTAATAGTCGAAAGTGATTGGAGGGCAACTAACCCCCCTCTCACGCCCACCTTTTCCCCAAACACATCCAATTAAAATTTTGAGATAGCCATTTTTTTCAACGTAATTGAAAGTTCTGAAAACTAGGTCTTTGAGGATGACAACCCCCCACAGCCCTCAGGGCAAGGGTTATAAGTTATGCCCTGGGGGCATATAAGGTTTTCATAGGAATCGTTGTCGTAGGAACTTAAAATGGGCTCATTCGATTGGAAATTGAAATGGTTATTGCTCTTTTTAATAGTCAAAAGTGATTGGGAGGCAACCAACACCCCTTCCACGCCCACCATTTCCCCAAACACATTCAATCAAAATTTTGAGATGGCCATTTTCTTCAGTGTAGTTGAAACTTTTGTAAATTATGTCTTTGAGCAGGAAACTCCCCCACAGTCTTCAGGGCAAGGGTTATAAGTTATGCCCTGGGGGCATATAAGGTTTTCATAGGAATCGTTGTCGTAGGAACTTAAAATGGGCTCATTCGATTGGAAATTCAAACGGCTAGTGCTCTTTTTAATATTCGAAAGTGATTGGAGGGTAACTAGCCCCCCTCTCACGCCCACCTATCCCCTAAACACATCCAATTAAAATTTTTAGATAGCCATTTTGTTCAACGTAGTTGAAAGTTTTGGAAACTAGGTCTTTAAGGATGACATCCCCCCCCCACAGCCCTCAGGGCAAGGGTTTAAGCTATGCCATAGGGCATATAAGGTTTTTATAGAAAGTGTTGTCGTAGAAACTTCAAAAAGGGCTTAGTCGATTGGAAATTGAAATGGCTAGTGCCCTTTTTAAAAGTCGACAGGACATGGAGGGCAACTAACCCCCCTCTCACGCCCAGCATTTCCCAAACAAAGGAGTTGTCGTAGAAATTTCAAAAAGGGCTCATTCGATTGGAAAATGAAAGGGCTATAGCCCTTTTTAATAGTCGAAAGAGATTGAAGAACAACTAACCCTCCTCTCCTCTCATTTCCCCAACCACATCCAATCAAAATTTTGAGATATTCATTTTTTTCAACGTAGTTGAAAGTTCTGGAAATTAGGTCTTTGAGGATGACATCCCCCCCCCCACACAACCCTTAGGGCAAGGTTTGTAAGTTATGCGCTGGGGTCATATATGGTTTTTATAGAACGTTTTGTCGTAGAAACTTCAAAAAGGGTTAATTTGATTGGAAATTGAAAGGGCTATTGCTTTTTTTAATAGTCGAAAGTGATTGGAGAGCAACTAACCCCCTCTCACGCCCACCATTTCCCCAAACACATTCAATCGAAGTTTTGAGATATCTATTTTGTTCAATGTAGTTTAAAGTTCTGGAAAGTATGTATTTGAGGATGACAAGCCTCCGAGAGCCCCCAGGGCAAAGGTTGTAAGTTATGGCCTGGGGGCATATAAGGTTTTTATAGATAGTGTTGTCGTAGAAACTTCAAAAGGAGCCCATTCAATTGGAAATTGAGAGGGCTAGTGCCCTTTTTAATAGTAGAAAGTGATTTGCGGGTAACTAAAAGCCCCCCCTCTCACGTTCACCATTTCTTCAAACACATCCAATCAAAATTTTCAGATAGCCATTTTGTTCACCGTAGTTGAAAGTTTTGAAAATTAGGTCTTTGAAGATGACACCCCCCAGAGCCCCCAGAGTAATGTTGTAAGTTATGTCCTGGGGGCATATAAGGTTTTACTGAGAACTTTGTCATAGAAACTTGAAAAAGGGCTCATTTGATTGGAAATTGAAAGGGCTAGTGCCCTTTTAAATAGTCGAAAGGAATTGGAGGGCAACTAACCCCCTCTCCCTCTCACACCCACCATTTGCCCAAACACATCCAATAAAAATTTTGAGATAGGCATTTTTTCAACGTAGTGGAAAGTTTTGGAAATTAGGTCTTTGAAGATTACAATCCCTCCACAGCCCTCAGGGTAAGGGTTGTAAGTTATGCCCTGGGGGCTTGTAAGGTTTTTATACGTAGTTTCAAGTTCTGGAAATTAGGTCTTTGAGGATGACAAGCCCCCTCCCCCCACAAACCTTAGGACAAGGGTTGTAAGTTATGCCCTGGGGGCATATAATTTTTTTTATTTTTGGGAATTGAGAGGGCTAGTGCCCTTATTAATAGTCAAAAGCGATCGAAAGATGAATGCGCCCCCCCCCCCCCCACACCCATCATTTCCCCAAACACATCCGATCAACATTTTGATATAGCAATTTTGTTGAACGTAGTTTATGGGTCCGGAAATTATGTATTGAGCATGACAACCCCCCAACAGCCCTCAGAGTTAATGTTGTAAATTATGCCCTGGGGGCATATAATGTCATATAGAAAGTGTTGTCGTAAAAACTTAAAAAAGGGCTCTGTTGATTGGAAATTGAGAGGGCTATTATCCTTTTTAATAGTCGAAAGTAATCAGAGGGAGAATCCCCCCTCCACGCCCATCATTTCCCCAAACATTTCCGATCAATATTTTGGTATGACCATTTTGTTCAACGTAGGTGTAAGGTCTGGAAATAATATCTTTTAGGATGACAACCCTCCCTCCATAGCCCTCAGGAAAAGGGTCGTAAGTTATGCCTTTGGGGCATTTAACGTTTTTTATACAAAGTTTTGTTGTAGAAGCTTCAAAAATGATTCATTTGATTAGAAATTGAGAAAACTAGTGCCTTTTTTATTAGTCGAAAGTGGTAAGAGGGCAAATGTCTCCCTTCACGCCCATCATTTCCTCAAACACTTCCAATCAACATTTCGATATAGCCATTTTGTTAAGTCTATCAGAAAGGTCTGGAAATTATGTCTTTGGGGATAACAAATCCCCCCAGCCCTCAGGGCAAGGGTTGTAAGTTTTGCCCTGGGGATATATAGGGTTTTTATAGACAGTGTGGTCATATAAACGTCAAAGGGGGTTCATTGGATTGATAATCAGACGCTCTAGTGCCCCTTTTAAGACTCAAAGTTTTCAGAGGGCAGCTACCCTCTCCCCCCTACACACACGTCATATTGTCCCGAAATGCGTCTAATAGAAATGTTGAGATAGCCATTCCATTCAAAATAGTCTAAATATCATATAACAAGGCTTTTGGGGTTGAAACAAACCCCAGAGACTAGGGGCAAGGGTGGTAAATTATGCCCAGGGGGTATTAAAGGTTTTTACCAACTTCAGAAGAGGCTCAGTCTTTCTCCCTGAAAAATAAAAAAAAAACTAGTTTTTTTAACTGAAAGTAAGGAACGACGTTGAAGCTTAAAAGAACAGAGATTATTCCGTTTACTAAGGGGGCTGTCCCCTCCTCAACGCCTCGCTCTTTACGCTGAAGTTTTTTTATTGTTTAAAAAAATAGAGTTATGAGAAAGTCAAACTTTAGCGTAAAGAGCGAGGCGTTGAGGAGGGGACTGTCCCCTTCGTAAACGGAATAATTTCCGTTCGTTTTAAGTTTTAACGTCCTTCCTTACTTTCAGTAAAAAAAAAACTTGTTTTTTTTATTTAATTTTTGAACGTTTTTGAATTAATGCAGGTTTTGATTTTGGCCCACCGTACATGAATAATTAAAACAAAATTTGCTTATTAATTTTACTTTTATTTGGTTAAATGGCTTTCTCGAAACTTGTTTGATTTTATTTACGAACGTTTTTATTAGTAATAAATATACGTAACTTACGTAACGAACTTCTATATTCATAGATTTTTAATACGTATACTAGGGGGTTCGCCCCTTAGTCAATACCTTGCTCTTTAAGCTAAAGTTCGATTTTTTTGCAGTTCTTTAAAAATGACCCTTAATCACAGTCAGTTGATCAGTTGAAATCAGTTGAAAAACTTGTTGTTTTTTTTTACTTAATTTCTGATCTTTTTCTTTAATAATGCTGGGAAATCCGGCGCCCCCTTCATAGCAATGTCCCTTCCCCCATGAAAACTTCCTTCATGGAAAGATCCTCCCATACAACCCCGACCCCCTACCCCCACCTACCAGAAAAAATCCCCCCTGAAAACGTCTGTATACTTCCCAATAACCAATACTATATGTTAACATTGGGTAAAGTTCATAACTTTCAGCCCTCCCCCTTGGGACTTCGGGGGATTAAGTCATCCTAAGAGACATTGTTATCCTATTTTCGACCATGCTGAACAAAATGGCTGTCTCAAAATTTTGATCGGGTGACTTTGGGAAAAAAATGAGCCTGGGAGGGGGCCTAGTTGCCCTCCATTTTTTGGTCACTTAAAAAGGGCGCTAGAATTTTTAATTTTCGTTCCAATGAGCCCTCCCACGATATTCTAGGACCATTGGGTCAATACAATCACCCCTGGAAAAAAAACAAATAAATACGCATCCGCGATCTTTCTTCTGGCAAAAAATGCAAAATTCCACATTTTTGTAGATAGGTGCTTGAAACCTCTACAGTAGGGTTCTCTGATGCGCTGAATATGATGGTGTGATTTTCATTAAGGTTTTATATTTTTAGGGGGTCTTTCTCCCTTTTTTCTAAAATCAGCCAAATTTGCTCAGGCGCGTAACTTTTGATGGGTAAAACTAAACTTGATGAAAACTCATATATTTGAAATCAGCATTAAAATCTGATTCTTTCGGTGCATCTATTGGTATCAAAATTCCGCTTTTTAGAGTTTCGGTTACCATTGAGCCGGGTCGCTCCTTACTTACAGTTCGTGGTACACGAACTGTTTGAAAAGACTATGTCAATATAAAACGAACAGAAATTAATCAGAAAAACTTTTTGCACAAAATAAGTTTTTCAAAAAAAAGTAAAGAACTCCATTAAACCAAAAATGAACAGAAATAGAATCAAATAATCTACCAAGCATACAACTACCACAAATCAGTATAATAAATAAATGAAACCCAAAACAAACAGAAACTAAAATAAGTCAAACTCAAAACGAGCAGAAATTAATCTGAGTAGGGTTCTAAACCCTATGCTTTCTAAAAGCCAGAATATAATTTGTACTTTACTGAAATAAATTCTTTTAAATGTTTTCGCTTTTATAATTTTAAGAAATCAAATATTAATTAAGATTTTAAGGAATAAATATCAGCATATGTATATTAAACTGACAATGCACATTTTTTCAGTAAATTCGTTTGAATTTTTTTCAGTAAAGTACAAATTATATTCTTGCTTTTAGAAAGCATAGGGTTTAGAACCCTACTCAGATAAAAAAAGAAAAAAAACTTGCAGAATAACGTATGATTCTAGTAGATTTCTTTTGCTTATTTCAAAATTGACATAAGACCAATTCCATGATAGAATTTTTCCTTCCTTTTTATGTCTCAGGACTAATAATCATTTTTTGAAAATTCAATGTTGTATTTCTATTATTGTGATGCCTAATATTGTATTATTGTGAAAACATTTTTTTAAAGGAGGTTGATATTCTCTGCGTGATTTGTGTACAATTCTGTCCTTATTAAAGGCATCAAGAGCTGTTCAAAGTGTCTTCTGAACACAGTTTATAGACAGTAAGCTTATCGCAGATAATTTCTGGTCTTCGGTCTCGGTGCGAACAAAAAGCTCCTCCCACTTGTTTCTGCCTTAGCGGATCAGTTTGTTATCGTCAATCACTGAGAAATGGTTACCAAGTGCATTATTCGTAATAGCGGGTTTCCACTTGTTTCGTGTCCAAGAGAAATCTGACTTGTCTACCCGCGAAAAGATCTGATAACGCCTATGTTTCTATCTGCAAAAACGTTCTCCGGAGCACTCGCACCCCTGTCCGGGTTTTTATCAAACAGTTCGTGGTAACGAACTGTAAGTAAGGAGCGACCCGGCTCAATGGTAACCGAAACTCTAGAAAACGGTATTTTGATACAAATAGATACATCAAAAGAATCGTATTTTAATGCTGATTTCAAATATATAAGTTTCATCAAGTTTAATCCTTTCCATCAAAAGTTAGGCGCCTGAGAAAATTTGGCTGATTTTCGAAAAAGGGGGGAAAGACCCCCTAAAAGTCATAGAACCTTAATGAAAATCACACCATCATATTCCGCGTATCAGAGAACCCTACTGTAGAGGTTTCAAGCTCCCATCTACAAAAATGTGGAATTTTGCATTTTTTGCCAGAAGAAAGATCACGGGTGCGTGTTTATTTGTTTGTTTGTTTGTTTTTTTTTTTTTTCCCAGGGGTGATCGTATCGAACCAGTTGTCCTAGAATATCGTGAAAGGGCTCATTGGAATGGAAATTGAAAGTTCTAGTGCCCTTTTTAAGTGACCAAAAAAAATGGAGGGCAACTAGGCCCCCTCCCACGCTCATTTTTTTCCCAAAGTCACCTGATCAAAATTTTGAGATAGCCATTTTGTTCAGCATGTTCGAAAATATTATAAGTATGTCTTTTAGGATGACTTAATCCCCCGAACTTCCCGGGGGGAGGGCTGAAAGTTATGAACTTTACCCAATGTTAACATATAGTATTGGTTATTTGGAAGTATACAGACGTTTTCAGGGGAGATTTTTCCTGGTAGTGGGGGGGAGGGGGGGGGGTGGGTCAGGGGTTATGTGGGAGGAGTCTTTCCATGAAGGAAGTTTTCATGGGGGAAGGGACATTGCTATGAAGGGGACGCCGGACTTCCCAGCATTATTTAAAAAAAGATCATAAATTTAATATAAAAAAACAAGTATTTCAACTGCAACAGCAGCAACATCGAAACTTTAAACGAACAGAAAATATTACATATATAATTGGGTTCACCCCGTAGTCAATGCCTCGCTCTTTAAGCCAAAGATTTTTTAGTACTTTCATAAGAGCTATTTATTCTAATTAACGGCCTTTGTGATTAAGCGGTCATTTCTAAAGAATTGGAACAAGATTTGAACTTTCGCTTAAAGAGCAAGGTATTGACTAGGGGGCGAACCCCCTAATAAATGTATTAAAAATATATGAATATAGAAGTTCGTTACGTAAGTTAATTCGTAAGTTACGTATATTTATTACTAATAAAAACGTTCGTAAATAAAATTAAACAAGTTTCGAGAAAGCCATTTAACTAAATAAAAGTAAATTAATATGAAAATTTTGTTTTAATTATTCATGTACGGTGAGCCAAGATCAAAACCTGCATTTATTCAAAAACGTTCAAAAATTAAATAAAAAAAAACAAGTTTTTTAAACTGAAAGTAAGGAGCGACATTAAAACTTAAAACGAACAGAAATTATTCTGTATATTAAAGAGACTGTCCCCTCCTCAACGCCTCGCTCTTTACGCTAAAGTTTGACTCTGTCTCACAACTTTATTTTTTAAAACAATAAAAAACTTTAGCGTAAAGAGCGAGGCGTTGAGGAGGGGACAGTCTCTTTCATATACAGAATAATTTCTGTTCGTTTTAAGTTTTAATGTCGCTCCTTACTTTCAGTTTAAAAAACTTGTTTTTTTTTATTTAATAATGGGAGAGATAGAGAATGATCATACTGCTAATTCTATAAACTGTGCTTCTGAACAAGTAATAACTGATTATGTTGTTTATTTGATGTATAATCAATCAAGGAATCTTGTTTTTTCTCATCAAGTAGTGACATTTTCATCTGTTTTTTTTTTTGTAATATTTTAATTTTTTCGTATATTTTTCAAAATGATCTGTGATTCTAATTAAAGTTTATCTTACACTGGTATGACCCTAGTAATAGTTATCACTGCATTGTCCAATGTAGATGTGTCATTCTAATGGCAATTTTTTGGCAGATTTAAAAATAATTAACAGCTCACTTCCGTCTGTTTTTTTTTGTTTTTTATTTTTATGGATCAAAATTCTTTCCAATTTTTCAAACTGCATTTACTTACTTTTGCTATTGACCTGAATTAGACACTGCTACACCTCGCCCGACATCCATGATTTCACCAAGAGAAGTCTTTCATGAGACAAGGTCGCATAAAGAAAGAAAAACGAGCAAAAATGGGGTTTTAAAGGCCAAATGATTTGGTTTTTAAAAACGTTGCGCAGGTCATGCGCAACGGCTTCAACGTGGTACAGCCGATCTGTCCTAGAGCCGACCGAAGAGGCGGAAGCCTCCAAGTGGTTCTACTTCGTTTTTACCATTGACCATAAATCTTTCTTCTGGCCTCCAGCGCTACGTTTCCAATTTTCAAGCGGCTGTGCTTTAATAGTGGACTTTGAGATGCATCGGTGGTCTTCATGCCTTAGACAATGGCCCAGCCACAGGAGCCGTCGTCTCTTTACAATTCCCGAGACTGGTTACTTCTTTTTTACAGTGCACGTGGATCTTCTTGTTGGAAAAACTAGATCTATTGCCCTTTGAGTTAATTGGTTATTCAAATCTGAACGGGATTGCCTCGTCAATAAATGGGGCAATGTCTTCTTCCCCCTTACGTCTTTGAATGAGTCGTATTTTTTTTTTATTCCTCAGTCGTTTATCTCCTTTAGACGTGACTATCTGAATTTATTGATTATAGAATTTCGATTTCTTTCTTTTTCCATGTTTTCTTACGAGTTCAACTTCATTATCCATGCTTATTGTGAATTGTTTTCAATTTATTTTTTATATTCGTCTTTTTTTTCAGAGGAATTTAATAACTTCATTCAACAAGACGCCCACGAATTCTTGAACTTTCTAGTCAATCATATCAGCGAACAGATACTAGGTACCTCTTTACTTATTTGTTTCTCCTTTGATTTTTTTTCTTGTTTTTACGAAATTAAGTCCCGTTGTTGAATTGTAAAGATAAATAAGTATTAGTATATATTAAAAAGAAGTTAAATCAGTGAAATGAGCTAATACTACTAAGAACTCACTGTGGGATTAAGTCACTAAAGTCCTGCACAGTTACCAAAACTTTCTTCAACCTCAATATTTCCAAAATTTCGCTCTTTGCTCTTTCCCCTGGAATTCCAATTTTTATCAAGCTCTTCCCTATGACGTCTTCTTGCCCCATTTGGGACTACTTTGGACTTAAGTATGGGAGTAAACCCTTCTAAGTCCACGATAATGCCATTATGTTTCTTTAAGTCCTCGCAAGTTTAATGATTGCTCTTTAATGATCCAAAAGTTAAAAATCAAAAAGTTAAAAATTTTAACTTAAAAGTTAAAAATCCTTAAAATGATAAAAATTTGCACGATAACGTCAAATCTGACCGTTTCTCCCATTTATAAAGGTTGATTTATGAATAAGGAACTCATTCTCATAAAATTTTCTTATGGAATTTCATAGAAAATGTTTAATCATGGCTTTTAATTTAATACAATTATTATATATATAATGTAAACTGACACAAATTGCCAATGGTCATTATAAATTGAATACATTTTATTTAGAATTGATAAAAAGTAATTGTCAAAAAAGAATTGATAAAAACTAGTGATTGTGACAATAAACAGACTTTCCGTGCTATTCAAAAATGCTAAAATTTCATGTTAACTACGAGATAGTCGAGATACGAGATACTATCGAGCTATTGGAACTACGAGATATTGGAAAATGCTAAACTTTCATGTTCACTACGAGATAATATGCCAAACTGGATAGTATTAAAATCTGATGTTCATTATCATCAATTGTTCATCAATTGCATTAAATTTGCATTTGAAGCTTGGGTTTTTCTATACACCAAATGAAATAAACGAATTTAATAAAAACACAATTTTTGGGAAAAATATTTTAGGATGCATTTATTGTACTTTTTGTGGCTAAATTTCTTTTGGCATTTTAGGATAGAAACGATTACCAATAATTAAATGAAATATGCAAAACTTAAAAAAATATTTATTGGATAAAACAAAATACTATTTGAATAAAATATTAATTGGAAAGCCTTCCCAATTAATTAGAAATAATAAAACTTTCTTTGGTAAAAAAGGTGGGGAGAATCGTGTGCTTTAGACTATTTCATTTATGCTAAGGCAAGTATGTAAACGATTTTTTATCTGTAATACAGTGATCGGGAAACTATAAAATGGTTATCCTAGCTTAGTTAAAAAAAAATTCTAGATTTTTATTTTTGTTCTTACGATATGCTTATGTAAACGTTATAAAGAAAAAAAAAATCAGTATTCTGAACAAGATCCACATATTACAAAAAAGGCACAAAACCTTTTATGCGTCATAGTTTTTTACATTCGTCATCATATAAAGAAAATATTTAACCACTCAATACGTCTATGGTTATAGTTATATTATATCGTCAATAGGCCAATATCTTTCAATTGTCACACATCAATATCGTCACAGTTATATTATGTCGTCAATAGGTCTATAGTTTGAATTATAAATCAGGACCTAAAAAAGCAATTGTATAGATAAAATATCAGTATTGACAAGTGTTTGTGAAATTGAAATTTTAAAATATAAATAGATAGATAGATACGTCTAATGAACAATAATGCCAAGAATAAATTTAAGTAGTTTTGATTTAATACCTCATAATTCTTACAATAATATGTACTGTTCAGATATTTGATAAAGTCAGTATAACTAATTACTTATTTTTAATTGTAATCCTGACTAATACCCTGACAGGAATACGCTGGATATAAAAGGTGAGAGTTGTTCTTGTGTTTTGGGATGCTTACAGTGGGGGAAAAATAGGTTTTAATAAATTCTGTATTTCGGCAATGCTGCTGCGCCCTAAGGAAAAGGAGGATGTCCAAGGCCATATGCAGGTGTGATGGGGTTACTGAGTTTGAACCCCCCTCCCGAATTTTTTTTTTCCGACTCGTAAAAAAGTAAAAAAATGTATATAAACAAATTTTTGACGCGTCTTGTAGTTTTTTGTAATTCCCACCTCCCCGAATAAAAGTTCTGAATACGAGATGTTCCCTATTTGTGCCGGGAGAGGTCATAAAAAAGACAGCTAATACGCTGGCTCTGAATCACAGTTTATAGACAGTAAGCTTATCGCAGATCATTTCTGGTCTTCATTCTCGGTGCGAACAAAAAGCTCCTCCCACTTATTTCTGCATTAGCGGGTTAGTCTGTTTTCGTCAATCACTGAGAAATGGTTACCAAGTGCATTATTCGTAATTGCGAAAGCAGAAAAAAACTTGGTGAGCCAGCCAAGTGGTTTGCTAGTGTCCCATCTCACAGGTATGAATTAATTTATGTACAAATTATGACTTAATCTATTATTTACATACAGTGGACTCAACTGATCGGCCTATGTAGGATTTTATAAAAAAGGGGGCGGGGGGTTGATGAAATTTGTGAAAATAAGGAATTTTTTCTTCTTCTAATAACTGGTGGAGTAGGTGTGATGGTTTCAGGGGCGGATCCAGGATTTTTTTAGGGGGGGGGGGCGCAAAATAGGTTGATCCGACAAACTTACGTTAGGAGCAAGTTTAATTAATGCAAACTTGCGTTAATTATGTAAATTACGCTACTTTAGACTACTATAGGGGGGCACCCCTCCCCCCCCCTCTGGATCCGCCACTGGATGGTTTATCATTTTTTTTTCACGTCGTGATGTTTATTTTCTACGATATTTATTTTCTAGATAAGACTAGTTTCGTTTTCAATCAATGTTTTCGTATGAAATGGGCAGACCTTTCCTGAACTTTAAACAATAAACACCTCTGTTTGAAAATCTTTGCACTTACTGAATTTAGATAGCGATAAGGGTTCCTGATTGAGAACAATTTTAGGACTTGAGTTCTAATTATTGGTTGTTGTGGTAAAAGTTGCCACAATAGCCCTATCCAAGAAAATACCAAACGTCTTTTAAGACGTGTTTTTCGTAAAATTCTTAGGAAATTTTCAGAAAATTGAAGGACATCACACATTTTAGTGGCAGATCCAAAATTTTACGGGGCTTATGCCCCGTATTTATACGCAGTATTTATATGCAGTGTTACCGCCATACCAATTATTCTCCTTTCCTTTTTTATTCTTTAATCATAATTTCTGGTCGTTTTGAGTTTGAATTATTGTAGGCTTCTATTTCTACTGATCTTAAGTTTAATATGGCCTTTACTATTCTTTAAAAAAAACTTTCTTTTTCGTAAAGTTTTCGTAGCGTATATATATATATATATATATATATATATATATATATATATATATATATATATATATATATATATATATATATTATATATATATATATATATATATATATATATATATATATATATATATATATATATATATATATATATATATATATATATATATTTATATATATTTATATATTTATATCGGCGCGTACAAACAGCTCCTCTCATTTGATCTGCCATCAGCGGTCCAATTACCCTGGAACACGTATTTTGGCAGAAACTTTCTCAAAATGCCTTTGAAACCAACTTGAGACTTAGAAACCTATTTTTAATTCCTAAAAACATCTAATAATAACATTACACTACTAACTACCGATTTTCATGTATGTATTGGAATAAATTAATTTAAAATTAGTTTCTTCACAATTAGTGTTCCAACGTTGAAGCCAAGTTTCGCGTCCAAGAGAAATCTGACTTGTCTACCCGTGAAAAGATCTGCCTTCGCTTAAGTTTATATCTGCAAAAACGTTCTCCGGAGCACTCGCACCCCGGTCCTGGTTTTTATAATGGGTGAGATAGAGAATGATCATACTGGATAATTATATGAACTGTGCTCTGAATAGAGTAGGGTGGTCAAGAGTGCGTACTTTTATGGGGGCATCACGCGACATGTGCCTCCGTTGAATTTTAGTATTAGAATGTAATATGTCTTTTTCTTTGACAGCGGAGAAACAACAGATGAGTAACGCCCGAGTTCGACCAATCAATGGAACAGAACCGATCCTGAATGGGTTACCACCAGTTCATCAAATTCTGCCAAATTCGGAGTCCGAACCGACTTGGGTCCATGAAATTTTCCAAGGAATAATGACTAGTGAAACTCGATGCCTGACCTGTGACACGGTAAGATGGTAAGACACGGTAAGACATTCCGATTTCATACGGAATCCGGTATGAAATAACTCGTTAAGTTTAACCATTGACGTAAAACGACAGTAAAGAGTGACGTCAAAACTTCAAATTAAAAGCGAATCTTGGAAAGAGTGATGCCAAAACTCAAAATTAAGAGTGAATCTTCTTTGTCTTCAAAATTTTTGGAGGAACAGAAAACAACCAAAACATTTCCTGTCGTATTAGTTTACCTAAGTGTGTCGAACAAATTGTTTTTATAGAGATTTGACCTAGAGCTTAGATCCCCCCTCTCTTCCTCTCGACATGTCTCTTCCTCTCTTGCCATTTACCCGTGTCCCAGCCATTTAAACATTTGCCTCTCAAATACTCGGACTATCTGTCTTGGCTTTTCTCTGTCTACAATTGGCCATGTCTTGATGCAACCTATGCCACCTACTGCAAAATACTTGATAACTTTAATTCATAATATATAATTCATAATTTATAATTTGTTTTCAGTTCTAAAATGATATGAAAGAAATTTACTTTCATTCTGATATGCTGGTCAGAATTGACATAATGACGTTACTTGCTCATTTTCGCTTGACAATAATTTCTGTCTTTTTTCTGAACTTAGCAGTTGGTTAACTTAACCTAGACCCCCCTCCCTCCCCCCGACGTTTCACATATTTATCCCCCAACGCTTAATATTTTGAAGATTTTTTTTTTTAATTCTAAGAAGATATAAAGAAATTTTTCTTTCACTCAGATATAACAGTTAGTTTTGACATAGCAACGTCACTGTTGTTGTCACTTTATTGTTTGCAGTGTTTATCGTCAACTACTACTACTACTAACGACTCACTGCAGTTGTGTAAAAGACTGTGGGCTTCTTCAAGTAGCTTCTTCGGGTAGATTACAAGATCTTTAAGTAGCATTGGAAAACCGTCACAAATTCGTCAAAAACGGATTGGGGGAGGGGGGTAAGCCTTATAAAAATTTTCCCTAAAAAAAATTTATTATTTTAAACAAAAAACTTGTTTATGTGTTTTTTTTTCTCCAACTTTTTGAACCAAAAAAAGGGTGGGTTCAAGTGTAATAATATATACGTTGCTATGACTTTTATATAACAACTGCTATGGAAGCGCATAGAGTGTTAAAAAAAACTGAATTGTTATAAAGTGCTACTTGTTAAATTATGCTGCACTGGGATGATAAATAACTTATCTTAGCAATTCATTATTTTAGTTGATAAATTAATTATATTTTGTATTGCTGAATTTTTTTTCATTTACACTATTTGTAGAAAATTGTTTATATTAAGGCTGGGTATATTTACAATGAATGTCAGTAGGACAGAGCGTGGCCACTTCTGACTCTCTGCTAATTCTAAAAAGCAAAGATACGGCAATTGAGCGCGTCAGTGATTTTAAGTGTCTCGGGAGTTGGATTGAAAATACTCTATGCGCTGGAAGCTCCACCTCCTGAATTGCATTGTGATGTTCATACTCCTTTACGCATGTTAATGCTGGAAGCTGAACTTCCTATTGAGGAAATATGTGCTAGTCTTTGAAAACATGTGCCTTAGAAGAATTCTAAACATATCATGGCTGGAAAAGGTCACCTTCATAAAAATTCTCAGCCATTTTCACATGAGTTCAAGTGGGTCAGATGTTGGCACAGGAGGATTTTGAATTTTAGAGGGAGACGTTAGTTGAAGCAAATTACCTTCAAATAAAACTTTAAAGATTGAAGACTTCAAATGATGAATAAGTCTTCAGAAAACTAACTTAGTTAGAAACACATAAGACTAGCTGAATTCTCTGCATCAGGAGATAAACGTACATCGGCGACGTCCTTTGTATGCCAGAGGATCGACTCTCAAGTGCAGTATGTAAGTGGCGCCCCGAGGGGAGGCGCAAAAGAGGGTGGCCAATACACTTTATGACGGCAGAATGACCAGGATTTAGGAAAGGCGGAGTTGTCTCTCCAACCTCAGTCGGAGGCCTGCAGCTCAGCTCTATGATTCTTGTAAACGCCCTGTGCGCCAATGCAGGCTCTGGAGGATCTAAGTTCGAAGATTCTGGTGTTGTGAGACGATTTGGGGTCTCCACTCTGTCATAAGTTCGTTTTTCTATCGCAATCCCTGGAAGGGGATTTGCCTAACGAGAACTGTGACTTCAAATAGAGCTTTAGAATGACCTAGAGGAGTGGTGTCTGTCTAAGCGATCAGGGCCTAGTAAAATACACAGCGTTGCACTGGACCTTGCATAATGAATAATAATTCCTGGTTTTGTTGTTTTTTTTCTGTGATTTTCGGGGTTTATAAGCCCTTCCTAGCTACGTTATTTATTATGTTCTGCCTCCCTATTGTAATATAGTACTTTTTGGCCATCTATCTGGGACCAAAGAAAAAAGTAGCTCGTGTCCGAATTGGGTGAAAAGAGGCTATAAGGAAGAATTTTAAGGAAATTGAAACTTGAGAGGAGGGTGTAATGGAGCTGTGAATAGAGTGGGATGTTAGAGGAGTATGCACAACTTTTTTAACAGGAAAAATGTTTGCTAGCCGTTCAATCGCAAGCCTAAAGCGAAAAACTAATGAAATGTGGCAACATTGTCTATAGAAGCAAAATTCTTAAATTTACAAAATGCTTCAGTTTTGAATCTCTTCATGAGCCTAAAAAAGTTACGTTCCATGTAATAAAACCAATTTTTGAACTATGAGAGGTATGACTCCTTGAACAACTGATGAATGTTAATTGTATCAGCTTTTTGCACAAAAATGCGTTCGCTAGATATACCATTTTGAAAATTTCAATGGTCTAAAAAGTTGTAAGTTCTGGTACATACAGGACAAACTTGGATAATAATTCTGTTTGAAAGTGAGCTAAGAGCTGATTCGTTACAAAACAAGCTCAAGGTAAAAAGTGAGTCCATTACCCTCTTCCTCTTGCGACCCTCCATGCCAAATTTTTTTCCAAAAGGTAGAAGTTTTGCACTTTTGATTCAGAACCACGCAAAGAATCTTGAATTTGGGGATTGAAGAGCCAAAATAAGCCATTGGCACCTCCCTCCCCCACGCCCATGCTGCTTCTAATTTTTTAGCAGTCTTTATGGCTAGAGGGCCAAATTAGGTCATGGGCCACTCTGCCACCTCCTAACCACCAAGCCTTCGCTCCGCCACACGCACATATTGCTGCCGATCTTTCGTAAAAAGGTAGGCATGTTGCATTTTTGTTTGAACCGAAATTGTGCAAGGGATATTAGTTAGTATTGTTAGAACAAAATAGGCTGATGGCCCTTCCAATACCTCCCCATCCTCTGCCTCGATCTGCCATTTTCATTCATGTTGGTCCTTGTTTGAAGGGAAATTGTGCAATAATTCTATAGCTATGTCACTGGAGGCATTAAGTGGCCTCTTCTATGTTTTAGCAGATATATTAGCACTTTGCACCATATTTGAACTGAAATTGCCCAAGTATTTTTAATTCGTATTGTTAGAGCTAAAATAGTTTATAGGCCATCCAACGGCAATCCGCCCATTTCAATGCCAAGCGCGAAGGTAGGTATGTTGGACCTTGTTTGAATGGATGCTCAATCAGCACGAGTGTTGGCCCTATATGTATATATTTTTTTTTTATTAGCTAGACCCATGCCAGGTTCTTTAATATTAAATAAAAAAAAATGTTTTAACTGAAAATAGAGAGCGAGATTAAAACTTAAAACGAACAGAAATTTTTCCGTATATGGAAAGGGTGTCCGCTCCTCAGCGCCTCGCTCTTTACGCTAAATTTTGACTCTGTCTCACAACTCTACTTTTTATAACAATAAGAAACTTTAGCGTAAAGAGCGGGGCGTTGAGGAGGGGACAGCCCCTTTCATATACGGAATAATTTCTGTTCGTTTTAAGTTTTAATCTCGCTCCTTACTTTCAGTTAAAAAAAAAATGTTTTCTTATTTAATTTCCGAACGTTTTTGAATTAATGCAGGTTTTAATTTTGGCTCACCGTTACATGAATAATTAAAACGAAATTTGCATATTAATTTTACCTTTTTTTG
Organism: Artemia sinica; assembly: GCA_027921565.1. NCBI lineage: Eukaryota > Metazoa > Arthropoda > Branchiopoda > Anostraca > Artemiidae > Artemia > Artemia sinica. Next base: position 3,253,826 of record CM051258.1, on the reverse strand, counting down.
GCTACTTGGCTTTCTCGAAACTTCAATTGGATGACTTTGAGACAAAAGGGCGGGAGAGGGGGCCTAGTTGCCCTCCATTTTTTTGGTTACTTAAAAAGGACACTAAAGCTTTTAATTTTATTTACGAATGCTTTTATTAGTTATAAATGTACGTAACTTACCATCTAACTTACGTTTCGAACTTCTATATTCGTATAATTTTATTACATATATCAGGAAGTTTGCCCCCTCGTCAATATCTCGCTCTTTACGCTAAAGTTCGAATTTTGTTCAATTTCTTTAAGAATGACCCCTGAATCACAAAGACCATTTAATTAAAATAAATAGGACTTTTGAAATTACTAAAAACACTTTAGCGGAAAGAGCGAGGTATTGAGGAGGGAACGAACCCCCTCATATACGAAATAGTTTCTGTTCGTTTGAAATTTTTGTGTTGCTCCTTACTTTCAGTTGAAAAAACTTGTTTTTTATTCAATTTCTGATTGTTTTTTAAATAATGCTGGAAAATCCAGTGCTTCCTTCATGGAAATTATCTTCTCCTATGAAAAATTACTCCATGGAAAGATCCTCCCACGTAACCCCCTCCATCCGACCCCCCCCCACCAGAAAAAATACCCCTGAACGGCTGTATACTTCCCAATAACCAATACTATATGTAAACATTGGACAAAGTTCATAACTTGCAGCTATTCCCCCGGGGACTGTGGGGGTTTTTGTCGTCCTCAAAGACATAGTTATTAAATTTTTCGATTATGCTGAAGAAAATGGCTATCTCAAAATTTTGATCCGGTTACTGTGGGAAAAAATTAGAGTGGGAGGGGTCCTAGTTGCCCTCCAATTTTTTTGGTCACGTAAAAAGGGTACTAGAACTTTTAATTTCCGTTAGAATGAGCCCTCTCGCGACATTCTAGTACCAATGGGACGATACGATCACCCCTGGGGAAAACATACAAAAAAAAAAAAACAAATAAACACGCATCCGTGATCTTTCCTTTGGCAAAAAAATACAAAATTCCACATTTTTGCAGATAGGAGCTTGAAATCTCTATAGTAGGGTTCTATGATACGCTGAATCTCATGGTGTGATTTTCATTAAGATTATATGACCTTTAGGGGGTACTTACTCCTTTTTCGAAAAAAGGCAAATTTTCTCAGGCTCTTAACTTTCGATGCGTAAGACTAAACTTGATGAAACTTATGTATTTAAAATAAGCATAAAAATCCGATTCTTTTGATGTATCTATAGGTATCAAAATTCCGTTTTTTAGAGGAAACCAGGAACTATTTGATAAAAGACCGAAAGACCAAAGTACCTAGGCCGAGGGCCAAGTGCCATTGACCCTCCAACACTCCCTGCCCTCCCCCATCTAATTGGTTTGCAGATAGTTAGGGATACTCACTGCTTTAATCAGAAACATGGAATGATTTTCAGTATGCATGAATTGAGGTACAAAGTGGGTCCATAAACCTTCCAACATCACCTCAACCTCTCCCACTAGCTTTGTAGCAAAAAGGCAGACATATTGCACCATCTTTGAAGTGGATTTATGTAATGGCTTTCACTCCGTATTAATGGGCTAACAAATTTAGCCCTTGGGTCCTTCAGCATCCATTTCAGCAGCAGGAATTGCCTCTTGCAATTCCTGCGTTTAAGCAGAACGGCAGGCATATTGCGCTTTTTTGAAAAGGGATAATGTAAGGATTATTCACTATTTGATTGGAGAACAAAATTGGGACTGTTACCCTTTCAACACCCGCGCCATTCTCAATTCCTGCTTTTAAGCGCGCAGGTAGGCCTGTTGCACCGTGTTTGAATCAAAACGTGCAAGGATTTTCAATCTGTTTTGTTTAAGGCACAGAATCAGTCTTTCGCTCCTCTAAGCCACGTTCCCCTTCTCTGTGAAAAATTTGACTACATCATCGAGAGCACAAAGTCCTTGAACCCTCTAATTTATAGGTAGTTTAGTTAGTCCGACTTTTCTGTCGGAGGACTCGATCTCCCTATTAAGTATTCGAAATGCGGTTAGCCATCATCTTAAGGGTGGCTCGTCGTAAATCCCGTGGCTGTCTGAGTGATGCCTTGTTCTGTTAGACCAGTTCCAGGCCCATACCATTCAATACGAAGATTGATATGTTGCTATTGCATTCAACAATTAACGTATCAGGCATCAGAGGTTCTGTTTTCTACTGCTTGTCGCAAACTGTCTAAGCGCGTAAAGAAGGTACTTGGCTCGTAACCGAGATGCCTGATTATCAGTGGCTTTAATTGATGCCCGGCAAACTGTGCAAGGATAGAGGGTCTCTTTTACAGTCAACTGATTAAAACTAAACATTTTACCTTCTTCAAGCAAATCTTAGAACAAGCGAAAGTGAACAACAATCACAAATAATGTATGCTGTTGTAAATGTATTCTGATTGCGTTTATGTGTGTTGATAGTTTTTATACTTGTAAAACATGTTTGAAGAAATACCAAAAAATGCAGTTGCAGCGACGTCGATGAGTGGGCATTGAGTGCGGAAGCCAAGGTCGGGTGTATTAAACTCTGCATGAATCTATACTACAAGAAAATATCATAAGGTTCTTGAGGGCTCTTAGCTGGTTCTATGTCGTCCGCAGCCGAGAAAATCACTAATGACCTAAAATTTTACTGGAATCTCCTACTTTCTAATTGGAACCTCCTACTTTCTAATTGTACCAATCATTTAGCTGAAGATTCCCAAAGCCAAATGCTAGTGTAAAACGTAATTTCGGTGCACAGTTGCCTCTGCTCCTTATACTAAAAAGTAAACCGAATGAGGTAGTTGTTATCCCCTCCAGCATTTTAAGCTGTAGTGTGATATGTAATTTCCACGAAAAAGTTATCCGTGGTTGCCGATGGCATTTGTGCCCATCATTTAAATGCCGTGAGTAATAATTTATACGGTCACCTGTCAATACTTTCCAGATTGTTCTCCATGAAGATGTTACCCCTGATAGTATTCGCCTTGGTTTTGCTATCCTTCTTTTGAAAAGGGGAAAACACCATTTATTTTGTTCATTCTATCGGCTAATCACTGTCTCAAATGTTTCTGTCAAGACTTTGAGTTTTTGATTGTTGATATATAAAGGAACAACGTGTTATGCCCCCTTTCAGTTTGAGTGTTAATTAGGTATGTGGTATTTTCACGTGCTGCGCAAGTTTTCTATTTTAGAGGTTAAAGAGTTAAAGAGGTTAAAGAGTCTGCTCGAAGCAGACTTGTTATAGGTGCCTATCATGTGACAAACGCTTTCGGTTTGCTTCTCCATTCACAAGCAATGTTGGAACTGTAAAATCTTGGTGTTAGCCTCGATATCATTGCACCGCTTTATTGCATGTATAGGTATTTAAAAGTTCGGTGAAAACATGGTAATACGCTTACAGATGAAGAAATTTCTGTTTTGTCAGAACTAAGCAAGGAGGGATCACATCTCTGACGGTACAACAATGCTCCTCTCACAGCCCAGGATGATTTACCTATTTGATGTATGTACATATTGGTCATGGGACTTCGGTACTTTGTTATCTTGATGATTTTTGGAATTTGTGGCGCTCTATTGCAAGTCTTCAACGCAATTTTGATGAACTTACAGCCCGCTATTATGGCATAGGTGTATCCATTCACCCGGCTAAATATAAAGTACTATTTTTTAATTATCCTAGTAGTATGTAGCCAGAAATAAACGACTCGCTGAGTTGAATATCATCCCAACAACAGACCTCATTTATCTCGGTCTACTGATCGTGTCTTCCCTGGAGAATATACGAAAGTTCCTTATTAAGCACGTTGAAAATAAACTACATATTGCTTATGCTATTTAGTGCATATGCAAGCTACTTTTAAGCGCCATCTTTACTTTTAAGCGCCATCTAGTTGTTCCATAGTGTGACCCTGTCCCACATCTATATATTAACCCTAGTTTGAAGTGTGTTGTCAGATGTGGATAAACGCTCATTGCACAAATCACACCTTAAGATTTTTAAGGACCCTCTCCAAACCCCGATTTGATTTATTTGATGTTTCTAAACGTTTTGGGGTCATGGAGCCCTTCCTGGCTTGGGATTCACAGTTATGTAGTTTAATAAGCCTGCACACGTCTGCATTTTTCTGTGGAATATGTTCTAGTTTTAGGCTGATCTTGTGAATATCTGTTTACTGGGAATGTGCCAGTTTTTTGCAGTTGATTTAGTTTCCTTTCTTTTGATGAACTTTTTTTTGGATAAGTTTAAGTAAAAAAAAGAAAAAAAAGTAAGGGCGAAATTTTTTTTAGAAAAACTCAACGAAAAGACAAAAATAATGAAAGAATCATGATAAGAGATTAAAATAATTTAAATTCTCATCATCATTTGCTTTTTCTTTTATTTATATTTTCTTACAGGTGAGCTCCAAGGATGAGGATTTTTTTGATCTCCAGGTGGACGTAGAACAAAATACTAGTATCACACACTGTCTTCGAAACTTCAGCTCAACTGAAACGTTATGTAATGAAAATAAATTCAAATGTGACGTATGCTGTAGCTATCAAGAAGCCCAGGTTAATTTTTTTTTTAGCTTTCTGTTTTTCATTCACATTTTCATAACTCGTGAATTTATGGATAGGTGCCCCCCCCCCCCTTGTAAGTGCCCATAAGTTCCCTGGGAAAAAACTTATATTTGCTAAATTAGTGCTGTGACTGTTTACTTACCTATAGTTTGTTCATTTGTGCTCAAATATGAAATTAAACATGATAAATTTGTCGAATCTTGTGATAGGTCTTGTGATAGGTCTTAAAGGATGATGCAATTTGAATGTGATTTATTGATTTTTTTAGCCCCTATTATGTACATATTATGTATTATGGTACAATCCAGGTTACTTTTGAACTAAGTTCGCCCATCTTTCCTCAAAAACCTCTATTATAAATAATACAAATAACATTGCCTTAATGTCCAAACGCTAACGAAACGCATGGAACGCATGGACACTTGGCTCTATTCTGGCTCAGTCTGTAGCTATCAAGAAGCCCAGCTTAGAAAAAAAAAGAAATTGATTCCTGTTTTTGATTTATGTTTTCCTAGTTTCAGGTATCTTTTAAGGCCTATAATGAAAGAAATGTTAAGAATTCTAGGCCGTGTTTTATGTAATAAGCTTGTGCTCTTTGGCTATCCTTCAGGGTCCAAACGCAAAGCAGATCATTCCCAAATGGGGCGAAAAGAGGTCATAAGGAAGAATTTAAAGTAAATTACAACTTCGTGTGCAGCGGTAAAGAGAAGCTTTTGATAGATTGGGGTGGAGGAGGAGCGTGCATAGCTGTACTGGTGTCAGGTGGCTTAGTTCTGGATTGATTTGTTAGTACTAGTAGTAGTTTCTTATCTCAATTTTTTCTGTTCATTTTTAAAGGGAAGGCTTTAAAAATAAACATATCTGGGCTATGAAATAGCTGGGCTATGAAATATCTGGGCTATGAAATAACTGTACGTAAGGACTGTTTTTTAAGTAATGAATAAATTTTTTGTAATGATTCTTAAATTTAAGATGATAAAACTAAACAGGTTTTATTTTTTGGGGCATTCTACTCAATTAACCTCATCCAACGACTACCAACCAGGGTTCCCACGTGTAGAACAAAAGTCCTATTTTAGCATTATTTCATTATATGTAGTACTATAGCAGGTGCTTAGAATTACTAAAATAGTGCTAAAATAGTACGAAAGTGCTATTTTAGCACTATTACAGTCAATTTTTGTTTATAGCACCGAAAACTGCTGTGTAGCACGCAAATTCGGGCAACTGTAGCACTTTAGGAACTGACCATGGTGGCAACCCTGCTACCAAGCCGTTTTGCAGGGTGCAGTTTCATCATAAAGCATCCCTTCTACGGTGACAACAAGATCACGAAAATTCGAGCAAAAATTTTTGGCTCCGAAATCCCTCTGTTTACCTAAAATTCTCTCTCTCCAAGTGTGTTCATTAATACCAAAAATCAGCCAAATGAAAAGTCACGCATCTATAAATATTGAAACAGAATCCGTTTTACGAAAACTCACTTACAAAATTAATGTTTTAATTTATGACGGTACACAAAATAAAGAAGAAGAAAAGCTAATCAGCACCGTAAACAAATAATTAACCATTATGCCGGTCTTTGGGGTTGGCAGGTGGTGCGACCGCATCGGGCCCCGCGCTAACAAAGTCAAATATGTTATGGATTACAATCACGTGAGTGATTTTGTGACTTCGCGAGGGGCCTTACGGAAAAAAAACATGGAATGTACGGATGGGGTTCCAACTTTGGGGTGCCCCTTTATGTGGAGCAGGGCCAGCAGCTGTAAAACTGTCAAAACCCCCCTTTATTAGGGCCTTTTGGTCCTGGTCACTAGATAAATGTTATTTTCTTTTGTTTCTTCTGTTAACTTAATTTGTCCCCAGTCTGGGACTTCCTGTGGCAGCACACCCCCGTTTTTGTTCTACTCTTTACTCTTTTTTCCTACTCTACTCTTCACATTCTTACCACTCCCATTGGAAGCTACATTATTATTGCTCCCACTACATTAGGACCACGATGTCAGGCCCCGCACAGTGGAAGCTGCACCAGGCCCCCGCACCAGTAAGGCCGCTTCTGCCATTAATTAAGAGTAGTCTTTAAATAAAATATTTATAGGTTCCCCGGTAACTCATTCCCCGTTCGAATCAACCACCATCCAATTGAATCCCCGTGTAAATCAACCCCCGTTTAACTCAACTCTCATTCAGCTCAACCCCTGTGCAATTCAATTCCCTATTCAAATCAATCACATGCAACTCGACCCCCGTTTAACTCAACCCGATGTAACTCAGCGCTATTCGGTAAATTTGCTGTGGTCCGCCACATCTAAAGAAAACATACTAATAAAATAAAAGTAGTGGCATTAGATCCTTTATTTTATGTTCTTTCCAAATATCATGGTCGCTTTTCTGACTATACGCCGCACCTTCCCCCTGATGGTTCCAGATATAGCACTAAATACAGAAGTACTCACTTACAAAATTAATTTGTTACATTATAATGGTACATAAAATAAAGAAGAGGACAAACTACTTAACATCGTACTTCAATAGTTAACTATTAGGTAAATATAATCATTTTTTAAAATAATATTTATAGGTTCCTATATAACTCAACCCCCGTTCAGCTCAGCCCTCATTCAACCAACCGCTGTGCAATTCAACCTCCATTTAACTCAAAAAATGAAACTGGATGCCCATTTAACTCTACTCCACTTAAATGAACCCCAATGCAACTCAACCTTATTCGGTAAATTTGCAGTGGGTCACCACATCTAAAGGAAACATGCTAAAATAAAATTAGTGTGTTTGGATCCCTTATTTTATGTTGTTGTTTTTTTGTTTGTTTTTTTTCAAATATCGTGATCGCTTTATTGACAACGCACCCCTCCCTGCACTATCAGGAAAGCTACCAAGCTATTTAAAAAGAGTTTAGAAAAAGGAATTAAAAGCTATTATTTTCATTTTATTAGCATGAAACCTTTAGATGTAGTTGACCACAGCAAATTTTCTGAATAAGAACTGAACGGGGATGGGGGTTGAATTGAACGAGGGTTGATGTAAATAAGATGAGTTAAACGCAAAGCATAATTATAAGGTCTGAGATTCTCTTAATTTTTAAGGATCCTTTGTCATAACCTTTTGCCATTTTTTCTTTTTTACTCCATTTACGAGCCATCAAGGCATACAGGCACATAAATAAAAGACTAAAAATTCGTGCTTTAGACTAGATTAGGTTACATGATTTTAAAATTTAATGTTTAAAAGTTCATCTGTGATGATACTAATAATTTTTGCAATAGAGTTTTTAGGTGGGGACGCACCCTCGATATCTTTCCAGCGTCAATAGGTATACAATTATCTTACATTGTAATGCCCTTGAACTGAACCATATATATATATATATATATATATATATATATATATATATATATATATATATATATATATATATATATATATATTATTTGTATTATTTTTAGAAACGTGTTCGAGTAAAGAAGCTTCCAATGATATTGGCTCTGCATCTGAAACGGTTCAAATACATGGACACGTATAGTCGGCACATTAAAGTATCTCATCGTGTAGTTTTCCCTATGGAACTTAGACTGTTTAATACGGTAAGCTCTACTTTTTTCAGGCTATTCAATGTGGTAAGTTCGGTGATTTTCCTTACTACTAGATTTGCTATTTTAAAATTGGCTAAAACTAAGCGTGTTGAATTAATATTCATTGATGATTTGTGTTATTATTTTAAATTACTATTATGTTATTATTATTTTATTATCAATCATTTTAATTTTTGGTATATTTTTTTTGTATTTATTATGGTAAGTATTTGTATTATTATTATTATATGTAATGGCGGGTTCTACTTATCTATTTGGGTATTCAGTATGGCAAGTTCAGTTTTTTTTTTTTTTTTTTTTTTTTTTTTTTTTTTTTTTTTTTTTTTTTTACTGTTGGATTTAACAGGTTAAAATTTGCCACTGTATTGAGTTGTTATTTTAAGCCTAATCCCTACTGTAATATTTGAGCGACCAGTAAGTACGATTTTAATTTACTGTTTGTTGAAATAGTCAATTATGCGATAACATTGATTAGTTTTAATTAATTCTAGTTTTTTATCAAATATTCTAATATTTTGTAATTATTTTACTTTTTAAGTTTTGTTAAAATCATTAGCTCAATTAATTCAATTTAATTTTAATTAAGATTAATTTAATGTTTAAATAATTTAATTTTAAAAATTAATATAGTTTTCCTCTGTGTTTTCCAAATTAATAGGCTGATTAGCCCTCTTTTTTTTGTTTGTTTTTGGCAATCCAGCTGTTATTGGTTTTCCAATAATAATTGAACGTGAAGTGGAAACAATGGAAAAAAATTAAAATGAAGATACAAGCTTGGTCTAGAAATGGTGTAAAGAAGAAAGCTTTGAATATGATTGGGCTGAAGGAGGAGCCTGCGTGGCTGTGTTGGCCACAGGTGGCTTGGTGCTGCAGTGAGTTGTTAGTAGTAGTAGTATTTGAAATTGACCCTGCGAATATAACTTGGTTCTGTTTAATTAGGTCTTAGTTCTGTTGAAACGATTTTCATTTCATTGGGCTTAACTTGACTCTAGGCTACTGCTCAAGTTGTTCCACATTCAATGTTCGTAACTTTGTGTTTCCGGGTGATCCGATCTTATGCCAATATGAGAACGAGGTCCAAAGCCTCTATTAATAAAACAAAGGGTAGGAATATCTGTTTCCTAGGAATACTTATTAATAAAAATTTATCTTTTAATGACCGCATGGATGTGGTTTAAGATGAAGGTTCTACTAATTGAGCAACAGAGTGGCAAGCTTTCAGCTTGCCACTCTGTAATAATAATATACTATAAATTTATTACCCACAAAAAGCAGAAAAAAAACAGCTGAGTACAAAAATTGAAGAGGAAAGAAAGCAAAAAACAGCATAAAAATAAAATTAAATACTGTAAGCAAGAAAACTAATTAGCCAACGCCAGGAAGGAAAAATTGGGTCATAAACAGAAACAAAATTCCAGGTTCTCATACATAAAGCATCAATAAGGCCATTTAGTGGAGATGGTATATCAATAAGATCAAACATATCCACTAATTTACAATTACGGTACCATCACGGTAAACGAAGCAAAAATTTACGATATCGGAAGTATGCCACTCGTAGGGTACAACAATGCTTCTTTCGCAACAAATGAGTCCAAACATATTTTTCGCGGGACAGTTCTGAAAATCCTCTAACATACTTGAATTCGGTCGCATGTTTCCTGTTCCTCAATTGTATAGATGTCTACTTTTTCCTTCTATTCTTAAACCAATTTCTGACGCCTATAATAAAGACCTTACCTTAGACCTCAGATCCTCCTGTGCCGCCAGAGGCATCCACGAAAAGCCGCCAGTCGTCCCGCATGAGCGCCGTCGCCAAAACATAAATAAGGCCCTAAATCTTATTCAGAAAAACTAATTGTTCATTAACCAACTCGATATTCAATCTTGACAAACTTCATGTTGTTTTTTCAGGCATCGTTCACTTTCCTTCTGCTCCTTTCCAGGTCCCTCAGTTTCAATTCATCCTCTAAATCTGATCAGCTTGGTGCTGCAGTGAGTTATTAGTAGTAGTGTTTTTAATATTCAATCAGGGAGGTTTAATCTTGGTTCAAAGAAATGAGTCATCTCCATGGGAAGCCCACAGAAATAGCTCTTAATAGGACTTTTCGCTTGGTTTTCCAACGTAATTATAGAAAATACGAAGAACACAGTTGTATGATTCAAACATATGCCTTTCAATCAAGGAGACCTAGGCTTTGTTCAAAGAAATGGGCCGACTCTGACTTTTGATCCGAAGGGTCCCGACTCGAGCTCCGAAGAACCGATTTTATCCTGTGTGCAATCGTAGACCTGTACACGTTGTAGATCTGTATTTGTAGACCTGTTATTAACCTGTTTATTTCATTTCAGTCAGACGATGCCATGAATCCTGACCGCCTATATGATCTTATATCCATAGTAGTCCATTGTGGAACTGGCCCTAACAGAGGTCATTACATTAGTATTGTTAAAAGTCATGGCATTTGGCTTGTGTTTGATGATGATATTGTGGACGTAAGTCGCTTAATATGTTTTTTTTCTCTTTTTTTTACTCCCCAAAAGTCAAAACATGAAAAAAAGCTCTTTCTGACTTCGTGTCGTTTTATCAGTTTTAATGCTAGAACTAGGCTCTATTCTCTTTAATTTTTTTTCTGTTTTGAATTTTGCTTAATTCCTATTTTTTAATTATAAATACATTTCTTGGGTATATTTTGATTAGATACGCGCTTGGGGGTGGGGGGGGCTCTCGACTTGGTTTCGACCAACATTTTTTCCCATTGTTTTTAAACTTTTCTGGTCTAGTCCAGACCAAAGCCTCAAGACACCGATTTTTATGCAATATAGTATATTGTATTCTATCGCATCTATATTTTCCTTTTTATTTACTATGACCAATAATAAAGATTTATTGATCATCTGTTTTTGGACGAACAACATAGTTTTGAAATTCGGCTGACCCAAATTCTGGGTTTTAGGCGTTTTTTCTGAATAGAATTTAGAAAAAAAGGGTTTAGAAAAAACAACCTTTGTCAAAACAGTTGTTGCTGTTTTGAGGAAAACAGCAAAATTTAACCCTCAAACCCTCTTTTGAGGGTTAAATTACGCTGGCACATTAAGGGTATAACACAGTACGAAAAAAGTGGGTCTGTATTGAGGGTCTCTGCCTTTACCCACTCGCTCACCCTCACCACTCACCGCTCACCACTCGGTCAAAAGTATCGAAGTTGCGAATAGCACCAAAAGTAAGCGAATAATAGTGAATAACGAAAAATAGTGAAAAACATGGTAAATGTTTCAAATTTTGGAGGGTAAAAAATTTTCAGCCTAAGAAAAAGCTCACTTCCAATAGTTAATTTTAATATTAATCAATATCATAGCTATCATCCCTGAATCAGCTTCGAATGGTAAATTTTTCCCACTTGACAATTGTTTTTAAAGGGTTTAAAAATTTTTTGGTTATAATGTACCATGGTTCGTTCTCTACTAGGATTACAGCTATCGCTGAAACTATGATAAGGAGTAGAGAGTCCTAATTTCGTCACCTTAATCAATCATCACTCTTGATCACCTTAATCTTTTTTCTTCTTCTTTTTCTTTTTTTTTACTCATTGGTAAGGTTTTAGTATCATAAAAATAATTTTCGGGAAACTTAAAATATAGCCTACTGAAAAAATTTCGATTTTTGAGACCAAAATTAGCAGCCATATAAAATTCCGCAATTTTTTAATCTTACACTTTTTTAATCAGAAAAATAAGGTTACAAGAGAAGCAGGTCTATATTTAAGGGAATTTGATAGGACTTGGCCAAAAACAGCTATAAGCCGCTACTTTAGTCTACCGATTAGCTTGTAATAAAACGTGCTAACTAAGATATCTACTTAATTTATTGCGTCGGACTAAAAGCAAAAAAAAAATGCGAAAAAACATAAAATAATTTAGAAACCATAAACAAGGGTGATTTTCAGAAAAAAGGTGATTCAAGAGTGATTCAGTAGAAAAGAAGTGACCAAAAAAATTGGAGGGTAACTTGGCCCCCTCCCGCGCTCATTTTCTTCCCGAAGTCACCCAATCAAAATTTTGAGATAGCCATTTTGTTCAGCATAGTCGAAAATCTAATAAATATGTCTTCGATGACGACTTTATCCCCCACGGTTCCCGGGGGAAGGTCTGCAATTTTTAACATAAATAATTTAGAAACTATAAACAAGGGTGATCTTCAGAAAAACGGTGATTCCAGAGTGATTCAGTAGAAAAGAAGCGAACGAAAAGACAAAACAGATATTTCGGCAACCACCTCCGCCAAGCCGTCCTCAATGCCACACAAAAAGTAGAGAGGGAAGGTAAAAAAAAGTTAAATAAAAGGAAAAAAGTTCGCTGGTGCTCGACGAGCAGTCAAAATAATAATTGGGCATTTTGAGATTTGATTTCTACATACTATTAAAGCATGTATATAATCATGATTATATTAGTAGATAGTAGATAATAGGGAGTATTGTTTCTGTTTCCGTCACCTTATCGAGAAAAGTGGATAGTGCACTGTAGAAGCGTCCAGAATAGCCTATACAGTTAGCTTAGGCCAATATCATTTACGAAAAAAAAATATATATTAAATACAACTAACCTTTTGAAGTAAATCGTAACGCGACAGAGAAAAGACTGGAACAATACAAACCCAAAACAAATGAAAAACCATTCAGAAATTGGATTGGGCAAGAATTCTGTCCCGATCGATTAATGCAGCGTGTCTAGCGAGTTGATTTGTGTTAATATGCTCAGGGCTGCCACAAGGTCCCTAAAGTCCCTAATACTGGAGGTTTTCAGTACTTCAGCTAAGAAGTCCTTTTAGTGCTTTATTGACCTGAAGACTGCAGAATAATTTTAATGCTACAGCGTCCAAGTCTCCTTAATAATGGTGGACAAAGAGATTTGACGTCCTTTCCCCCTGGAGTCATTGAAGCTGTCACGCATTTTATATTCATTTTTAGATATATATTCCTTGAGATTCGACACTTTTTCTCAGCTTACTCTTAATTGACTAATGACTCCACCAAAGTTACTATTAATTACCATTAATGTCAAACCCTTCCGTGTCTAATCCTTATGTCATTGTTGCAGTGGTAGCTGCAACCTAGTAAAGAACAATCCCCAGGCAATTGTAACCAAGAATTAAAAGAATGATTTGGGAAAAAATAATGCTAAAAAATCCTCAACCAAAAGAAAATACGTCTAGAACTTCTCGAAAATGGCCGCAGATCGAAAAATACGCCACTGGAATTGCTATAATTGGAAACCCTTCATTAGAAGTTTATAGCCCTCTTTCTAAAACCAAGAAACTGACAGCACCGTTATGTTTCCTATTTTTATGCTGATGCCCATTAGTAGTATTAGATTATTATACTTACTTAATATCGGGTCTAGACTGCAGGCCTACGGGCCTAGACTATTATGTATATTGCTCTGGGCCTAGACTACGAAGTGTCTGGTTTCGAGTTCAAGTTTTGTATTCAAATTGTTTTCGAATGTAAAATAAAATGCAAAAATACTCAACCAAGAAAAATACAAGAGTGGTAACTGTTATTTACTTTTAACTCATCATCAATTTGCAGTCTTGAAATTTTTTCTTTTGGCAAAAAAAAAACACCTAAAACATCTCAAAAATGACCTGAGAACAAAAAATACGCCACTGGAATTGTTATAATTGAAAGCCCCTCATTAGAAGTTTATAGCCCCGTTTCTAAACCCAAGAAATTGGCAGTATCGTCATATTTCCATTTTTTATCCCATTCCCATTGGTAGTATAAGGTTGAAATACTTATGTAATGCCTCATGGTATATTGCTCTGGGCCTAGACTACGAAGTGTGAGGTTTCGAGTTCAAGTCTCGCACTCGATTCGTTTTGCAAATGATGTCAAAGCAAGTGAGACATGGACTGGCTACTTTCTTCAGCAGTAAAGTACTCTCCATCATTAATCAAAAGAACGACTGTGATACGACTGTCGTTTCAAGCTGAAGAAGCTATTTTGAAAATCAAAGAGAGTTGAAAAAGGAGGGAAGAAGAACGATGGAAGCAGAAAACGACAATACCACAAAATGACATGGAAGAAGAAGCAGAAAACGCAGAAAAAGACAAGCGAGGCCATTTAAATGTAATATGTGTCAGAAATGCTTCTCACAAATCAAGCAGTTTGAATGTGCACCGAAGAGTACATACCGGGGAAAACCATTTAAATGTAATGTATGTTTAAGGGGTTACATTTAAAAGGTTTTTCTCTGGTATGTACTTTTGGACCGACAACGCGCAATATACTTGGCTTGAAACTTCCGCTTTCCTCGGATTTAAATTCCAGAGTAAGACCTGGTTCAAACAATGCTACAGAATTAGCTCAGGTGAATATTTTCCTAATTTACGAAGCACCCATTTTACCAAAGCATGGTTTACAAAATATGAATAAGTTGTTATGGTCCGTTGCAAATCCAAACGTGGCATTTGGAGTGGCTAAAGGTAATTTCCGTCAGTGGCGTTTTAGTAAAGGTTTTACCCTTGTATGGTATACTAGACAAATATATTAAAGTGATTAGTGCTATGTGCGAGAATAACACTGCTACGGTTTAGGTAGGAAATGAGGTTAGCAGAAAGAAAAAAAGAACTGAAAAAAATATAAGTGTTTTTACTTTTATAACTTTAATAAATCAAATAATATGAACATTTTAATTACTAAATATCACTATATGTATATTAAACTGACAATGCACATTCATTTGTATTTTTTCAGTAAAGTGCAAATTTTGTTCTGGCCTTGGGAAGGCATAGGGGTTTTGAACCCAACTTATGTTACTTTCAGCTCGTTTTGAGTTTGACTCGGTTAATTATTTTAATTTCTGTTCGTTTTTGGTTTCATTTATTTATCGATACTGATTTGTGGTAGTTTCACGCTTGGTAGATTATTTCATTTTATTTTTGCTAATTTTTTGTTTAATGGAGTTCTTTACTTTCCTTTGAAAAACTTATTTTGTGGAAAAAGTTTTTTTAATTAATTTCTGTTCGTTTTATATTGACATAGTCTTTTCAGGGAAAAAGAAGAAAATAATACCTTAAATCTCTTCGTTTTTTAAGACTTTATAGTTTGGCCTGCAAAATTTTGATTGGATGTGTTTTGGAAAGTGGTGGGCGTGAGAGGGGCGTCAGTCACTATCCAATCACTTTCAACTATTAAAAAAGGTACTAGCCCTTTCAATTTCCAATTGAATGAGCCCTTTTAAAGTTTCTACGACAACGCTTTCAATAAGAACTTTATATGACCCAGGGCATAACTTACAACCCTTGCCCTGAGGGCTGTGGGGGGTGACATCCTTAAAGACCTAATTTCCAAAACTTTCAACTACGTTGAGTAAAATGGTTATCAAAAAATTTGGATTGGATGTGTTTGGGGAAAAGGTGGGCGCGAGAGGGGGGTTAGTTGCCCTCCAATCACTTTCGACTATTAAAATGGGTACTATCCCTTTGAATTTCAAATCGAATGAGCCCTTTTTCAAGTTCCTACAACAAAGATTTCAATAAAAAACCTTATATGCCTCCAGGGCATAACTTATAATCCTTGCCCTGAGGGTTGTGGGGGAGTGTCCTCCTCAAAAATGTATTTTCTATCTGGAAATCAACTACGCTGAACAAAATGGCTATCTCAAAATTTTGATTGGATGTGTTTGGGGAAAAGGTGGGCGCGAGAGGGGGGTTAGTTGCCCTCCAACACTTTCGACTATTAAAAAGGGTACTATCCCTTTGAATTTCAAATCGAATGAGCCCTTTTTCAAGTTTCTACGACAAAGATTTCAATAAAAACCTTATATGCCTCCAGGGCATAACTTATAATCCTTGCCCTGAGGGTTGTGGGGGAGTGTCCTCCTCAAAAATATATTTTCTATCTGGAAATCAACTACGCTGAACAAAATGGCTATCTCAAAATTTTCATTGGATGTGTTTGGGGGAATGATCGGCGTAGGGGGGGAGGGCTAGTTGCCCTCCAATCACTTTCGACTATTGAAAAGGGCACTAGCCCTTTGAATTTCCAATGGAATGAGCTTTTTTAGAAGTTTCTACGACAACGCCTTCTTTAAAAACCTTATATGCCCCCCGGGCATAACTTAAAACCCATGCCCTGAGGGCTGTGGGGGAGTGTCCTCCTCAAAAATATTTTCTATCTGGAAATCAACTACGCTGAACAAAATGCCTATCTCAAAATTTTGATTGGATGTGTTTGGGGAAACGATGGGCGTGGGGGGGGCTGGTTGCCCTCCAATCACTTTTGACTATTAAAAAGGGCACTAGCCCTTTGAATTTCCAATCGAATTAGCCTTTTTTTAAAGTTTCTACGACAACACCTTCTATAAAAACCTTATATGCCCCCAGGGCATAACTTAAAACCTTTGCCCTGAGGGTTGTGGGGGAGTGTCCTCCTCAAAAATATATTTTCTATCTGGAAATCAACTACGTTGAACAAAATGGCTATCTCGAAAATTTGATTGGATTTGTTTGGGGGAATGATGGGCGTGGGGGGGGGCTAGTTGCCCTCAAATCACTTTCGACTATTAAAAAGGGCCCTAGAACTCTCGATTTTCAATTGAATGAACCCCTTTTGAAGTCTACGACGACCCCTTCCATATGAAGTGCCCTGCTCTAAAGAAAAACAATAATAAAGGGTACATTGTGCCAACATTGTTCTTATATGCCCTCAGGGCATAACTTAAAACCATTGCCCCGAGGGTTGTGGGGGAGTGTCCTCCTCAAAAAGATATTTTCTATCTGGAAATCAACTACGTTGAACAAAATGGTTATCTCAAAATTTTGATTGGATGTGTTTGGGGGAATGATAGGCGTGGGGGGGGGCTAGTTGCTCTCCAGTCACTTTCGACTATTAAAAAGGGCACTAGCCACTCCAATTTCCAATCGAATGAGCCCTTTTCGAAGTTTCTACGACAACTCCTTCGATACGAAGTGCCTGGGTATGGAGAAAAAAACCAAAAAAAAACGCATTGTGCCCACATCGTTCTTTAATTAGGCAGCGCTAGCGCGCTGCCTATGATATTTATTTTAAAAAAATCTCTATTACAAGCCCTCAAAAGGCCGAATGCGGACTTCGGAGTCGACAATATTAATGGTTGCACTAAAACTGGCAAAAATGCAAAAATAACAACAAAAAAGAAAAATCATAATGAACAACCATTTAAAAGTCAATAATTACACTGTAAAAAGTCAATTAAAAAAAGTTAAAAAGATAAAAACTGGTCAAAAAAGATGCATGTCACAGGTGTTTACCCATAGGGTGGTGCCAAAATCCATTTCTTCATACATAAAACAAAAATAAAAAACCTTGATCAATATAGCAATAGCGCTAGATTATACCAAGATTATAGAAGAACATTAAAATAAACATAAATCCCTGAAATTTTTGGCAATGGAGTCATGTATGTTCGCAGAAGAACACTGTCACCTGGAAGGCTTGAGATTTTTGTGTTATTAACAAATCGTGGATTAAGACCAAAAAAGGAATTGCATAAAACATTGTATGATTTCTTTTACAAGTACTGTAAATAAAATGGTATTGGTGAAAAAAAGAAGATTGAATTGTCTTGTCGTTATTAGCTCTTAAAGGTATGGTAAAAAGTGGGCCCAGTTGTTGACCTTTTCTTAGAGTAAAGGGACATATTTCTGACTGGGATGAATCAGATTTAAATCTTACGGCTATATGCGGGTGGGAGGACGTCATAAAGAAAGATTTAAAGGAAATGGGAACTTCGTGGGTGGGTGTAAAAAGGGAGGCTTTGAATAGATTGGGGTGGAGGAGGAGCGTGCGTAGCTGTGTTGGCCTCAGGCGGCTTGGTGCTGCGGTGAGTTGTTAGTAGTAGTAGTAGTAGTAGTAGTTTGATAAATCAATGTGGATGAATGGGGTAATATCTTGGAAAATGTGGCTTGATCCTAAAAATGAAAGAAATGTGAAGATGGCCATGATGCGTTTTAACCGTAAAGCAAATAGCGTCAAGCATTTCACCTTTGTTGGCACATATTTTTAATCTATCACTTATGCATGGGTTTTTCCTGAGCTTTTAAAAAAAGCAAATGTTATAGTATTACCTAAAGCTGGGAGTTCAACTGACCCTTCAGATTATAGAGGCATTTCTCTACTTTCGGTTTTCAGCAAAATTTTGGAAAAACTTGCAAATAGTCAATTACAAAAATATTTATTTGATAGTAAGATTTTACACACGTCTCAATATGGTTTTATAAAAGGAAAGTCAACTGAACTGGCAACTTATGAGCTTTTATTAAATATTAATGATTCACTAGATGATGGTCAACACGCTTTGGCGATTTTTCTTGATGTCGCCAAGGCGTTTGACACCGTAAATCATTCGTTGCTTCTTTTTAAACTCATGTCTTATGGGTTTTCAACACAAGCTGTTAAATTTTGTCATCTTACCTTTCTGGAAGACGACTAGATTGTGTTGAGAAATCTCGTGATCTCCGTTCCGAAACTTTTCCGATTAATTACGGAGCGCCTCAGGGCTCTGTCCTTGGGCCCATTCTATTTCTTCTTTTTATAAATGATTTGCCAGAAGTTTTGCCTCTTTGTAAAATTGTAATGTTTGCTGATGATGTTGTAATTTTTGCTTCTCACCGGGACCTATCAGTTCTTTTCCTGAACCTCGAAAGTACGTTACTAACTGTATCTGATTGGTATTCAAGGAATTTACTAGCTCTTAATGAAAAAAAATGCCAATATATGTTATTTTCGCGAACTGGATCAGTAGTGTCAGATACCTTCTCTCTTTTCTTGAATGGTCTTGAATTAAGACGGGTAGATCAGTTCAAGTATCTTGGGATTATTTTAGATGAAAATTTGTCGTTTCATAATTATGTAAAAACACTGTCGTTAAAAATTTCTCGAAATATTGGCATGCTAACTCGTCTTCGTCATTTCTTTCCTAAAGCTATTCTAAAATCTATTTATTATTCTTTCGTCCACCAATATTTTCTTTATAGCATTTCGGTTTGGGCATCTACCTTTTCGTCTGTTTTCAAATCTCTCCAAATACTTCAGAATAAAGCAATGAGGATTATTTTTAATGTTGATTGCAGAACTTCAGTTAGACACCTATATGGGACTTCAGGAATTTTCTCTTTGGACCAACTTCATTTAATTTCTATCTCTAGTATTTGTCACGATTATCAATATAGTAATTTACCTGTAAATTTCTCCGGCATTTTTCCAACTAATTCTCAATTTCATAATTATCCTACTACGCATCGTTCAGACTTTTCGTGCGAAATTTGCCCGACATCGAGAGCGGGATTCAGCATCCGTCACACTGGCCCAAAAATCTGGAACTCAATTCCAGCATCAGTTCGAGAATGCAGCAACAAGCGACATTTTCTAAGACTGGTGAAGAAATATCTTATGACATGCTAAGCATTTTGTTCATTAGGGTTTTCTTTTTCGTTGTTGTAAAATTTAGTTAGAAAATGGCGGTGTATTTTCGTTGGCATTATTTTCAGCGCTAAAGTATGCCACCAGGCATGTGCGCTGTTTTATGACATTTATTTATGTATGTGTTATAAATAAAAATATTCTACATTCTAATCTAAGGATGAAAGATGATCGATTGCTGAAAACTGTGCTTTTTAACCATTCGTTCGGGATCAAAGGAAATGCAGGTCGTAACCGAACGGTGTGGGAAGAAGTCACAAGGATGGATTTAATGGGAAATTAGAATATCATAAAAGAGATTATAGAGTGAAGTTTTGGACAGGTTGCTGGCGATTAGGAGCGTGGCCAACTGTGTATGTCTCAAGTGGCTTGGTACCTCAATGATTTGGTAATAGTGATGATATATGTTATTACTAATCAAGTAACCATTAAAACAGGCATCCATTAATTGAAACTTAAAATAAATCTAAATGAAAAATACTTTGTAAATACGGACTCCCTTTTTGATGTAGCCATTTTGTCAAATATTATATTTCTTTCTTATCTGATTTTATTATAGTTGTGCGTTTTGTGTGATAACAAAATAACAATGCGTGTTTGGTTGTTCCGGTTTTTCTGGTTCTCTTTCGAGGGGGAACAAAGGTATTTTGATTCCAAATTTTATTGGTGAATAAATTCTATTATTGTGATTCATCATGAATAAATCTTATCTCCTCTCCCTTTTCTTTCAGAAGATTGACAGCTCTGCAATAGAAGACTTCTATGGTTCCAATTCCGACGTTCAGAAATCTTCAGAAACAGCTTATATTCTATTCTATCAATCTCGTGACTACGTAACAACTTAAACATGTTGGTTATTCACTATAGGTGGCTTTCCGTGGCGCGTTCTATGAGTTTTTTTTTTTTTTTTTTTTTTTCTTGAACACCAGAACCACGTTGAAAGAAATATTTAATATTTAAGATTAATTTAAGACTAACGTTTTTTTTTGCGACAAGTTTAAGAGCTTTGCGACAAGTTTGCCGCAAAACTTGCCGTTTTGCGGCAAACTGGAACAAGAACTTAGACAACTCTGATATGTGCGCATGATGAGGTCTGGCATGAACCGCCCTTTTTGGGTAAACCTTCAGTGGTTAAATTTTCCTTATCTCCGGCCTGTATTTTAAGAAAACCAAAAATGTACACGCTCTAAAAGATTTTTGTTAAAAGTTAATACAGGTGTATTTAATCTGTAACGGAAGATTTTTCTAAATAAAGCTTTGTTAGACTTAATTAGAAGAAGCATAAAGGTAATTATTTTTGACCATCCTGTGCAACGGATTAAAGAAGTTTGGATTTTTGTTTTATGTAAAGATGAACGTTCTATATTATTGACATTTTGCTTTTGTTTCTAATTAACAATTTTTCTAATTTTGTCCCATGTTTTCGGCCAATATCATTACTGTATAAACACTTAAACCTGGTGACCATCACCTGTAGGTGTCTTTCCGTCGTGCGTTTTTTTTCCCCCCCTCTTCTTCTTCAACTTATATATTAGGATCATGCTTGATGAAGATTCTGTTAAATTTGAAATTCAAGCGTTCAACAATGCCAAAGTTCAAGAATTTTTGTTAAAAGTTGCGACTGTTTCCGGTATCAGATTTAAGTAGTGTTGGGAATTTTGTGTCTTTTTCTTGTCTTGTTAATAATAAAGGTTTGTTAGAATATATTATAAGGTTTGTAAATTTAAATTTCTTCCATTGTTTCAGGTAGGCTACTGTTTCGGGTTTTCTAAATTATATTACTACAAAATAACTATTTAAAAAATCAGTTAATTAAAATAGGACGCCATAATAAAGATTTGTTTGGTTAAATTATAAAAGTTATAAGTACTTTTTTTCATTGTTTCTGGTAGGCTACCCGATTATGAAGGTTTGCTAGATGCCCGATTATGAAGGTTTGCTAGATGGTATTACTGTAACAATTTTTCTTTGTTTCTGGAAAGTTACCGGATCGGAAAGGTTTGTTAGATTATATTACTCCCGGACAATAAATATATGTTAGATAATATTATAAGATTTAATTATTTTTTTAGATTTGGAAAAATGTAATTTTTTTCGTTGTTTCGAGTGGGCTATCTATTTATAAAGGTTTGCTAAATGATGTTAGTACCGAATAATTAATTAGACTACTGAACTACCAGATAAAAATAGTTTTTGTTAGATTATATAATACTACTACTACTAACAGCTCACCGCAGCACTAAGCTGCCTGAGGCCAACACACTACGCACGCTTCTCCTCCATCCTAATCTATTCAAAGCCTCCTTTTTTACACCCTCCCATGAAATTCCCATTTCCTTAAATCTTTCTTTATGACATCCTCCCACCCCGACCGCGGACTACCTGCTTTCCGTTTAGTCCTAGACGGTTGGCCAAAAAAGACAATCTTTGGCAATCTGTCATTCTTCATCCACAGAACGTGAAATACAGACGCTGGGTACCCCGGGTCAGCCGGGTACCCAAAACAATCCGTGCGCAATTACTCTGGAAAACGTCTAACAAGTCTTCCTCTGTTTTTTTTTCGGAGCGTTCATGCTTCAGAACCATATTTGACCACTGTCATCACTAGCTTCCAGTATTCTAATCTTGGTTTGCAGACTTATCTTCCTATTCTTCCAAACTTTTTTCAACTAATAAAAAACACCCTGTGCCTTGGCTATTCTACTTTTAACATCTTCATTGCTCCCACCATCTTTACTAATAATACTACCTATGTAAGTGAAGCTGTCCTCTTGATCAATCTTTACGTTATCCAACGTCACCTTTCCATCTTCACTAATTCCTAGCCTTAGCGACTTAGTTTTTTAACATTAATTTTCAAACCTCATGTAGGCTGCCCGATTATGAAGGTTTGCTGTATGATATTACTACCGGATAATTAAAGAGATTGCTGGACAAAAGCAGCTTTTTTGAACTTATTATTAAAAAACAAAGAAATGAATATAAAGACGACAAATGGATCTATGACCAGTAAATGAAAATGATGAGAAACAAAAAATCAAACGAATATTTTGACCGTATGCAAAAAGGTGTCTTAAGCGTAGAAAAAAAACTAGAAACTAAAATAGACTAACATAAAATATATAATATACAATTACTTACATTTACAATTGGAAGCTACCTTCATGAAACCACAAAAGTAACTGTTACTTTTAACAGTTAGAGTTACTCTTTGTGGTTTCATGAAGGTAGCTGCCAATTGTAAATGTAAGTAATTGTATATTTCATGTTAGTCTATTTTAGTTTTATATATATTTTTTAGTTTTAGTTTCTAGTTTCTTTGTTTGTTTTTTCTTCATTTTCATTTACTGGCCATAGACCCGTAGGTCGTCTTTGTACTAATTTCTTTGTTTTCGGTCATGGCTGGCCAGTTCGGCTTTAGATCTTTTATTTGAATATATTATTAGAATTTTAAGTGCAACTTTTACATTATTGTTAGTAAGTTACCGGATTAAAAAGGTTTGTTAGATTATATTACTACCGGATAACTAATTTAACTACCGGATAATTAAGGTTTCTAATATACCGGAGAATTAGGCTGTCGGTTAAGGGAGTTCGGAAAATTGTTTGATTTTTCAGTAAGCTTGAGGATCTATTTTTTGATGTTCCTTTACTTAGCCAAATTATTAACGGACCAAATGTAGAATTTCTTTCGCATTATAGTGTATTTTTGATATGTCCCTTTATTTCAATTGATTTGACATGTATCGTTATTAGAAAGTGATTGTGTAGATTTGAAAAAAATTAGTAGTAAAAAAGAAAAAAAAATTAAATAGTAAAACAGACCAAAATCGTTTTAGTAAAAGAAAAAAACGAAAGAACAAAGAAAAAAAGCCACTTTCTGGTGAAGAACCTTTCCTGTTTCAGTTACTTCTACCTTCGCTGTATGAGTTTCCTGGCCAATACACTACACCTTACACTATTCGCCAGGTCATCGAGAAAGCCCGTGAGTTCCAGCGTCCACCGTAAATTGCCTTTGTTGACTTTAAAGCAGCTTTCGAGTCTCTTTGGCGGATACTACAATGAACGGGTCTCCCTGACAAATTCTGTCGTCTGCACAAGGCGCTCTGAACTGGAAAAAAAGCTCTGTCCAGGTTAATGATCGCCAAGGCCCACTATTCGAAATAGATACTGGTGTAAGGCAAGACTTGTGTTGCTGCTCCTGAACTTTTCAACGCGGTGATTGATTATGTCATGGATCTAACGACGGGTCGGCTCCAATTCGGACTGAAATGTGGCGATAGAGTTCTAGCCGATTGCGACTTCGTAGATGACATTGGCCTGATATGCACTTCTGCAGCTGAACTCGAGACAGCCCTCAACGCACTGTCGGAAGAAGCCCTGAAAGTGGAACTACACATTAGCTGGCAGAAAAAAAAATAATGATCATCAACCCGGCAGGTAATTCAGCCAAATCACCAGCATTCAACGTATTATGGCACACTGTTGAAGTTATCAATATTACCTTGGATGTGCCGTCTCGGATAACGACTTAATTGAAGTGGAAGTCCAGTCGCGCATCGCTAAAGCCGCGTCTATTATGGCTTGATTATGCCGTTCCGCGTGGTAAAAGCCCAACATCAGCGAAAAACAAAATGCAGATCTACAACACGACCGTAACACAAGTTCTTATCTACGGTTCTGAAACTTAGCCGGCTGCTGCTTCTGTTCGTGATGCCATAGATGTGGCCCAAACAAACTTCATAAGACGAATCGAAGGGGTCAAGTGGTACGATTTCGTCTCAAACACACGACTGCCGACACTAACGGATCAGACCCCCAAATCTCGTCAGCTCGCCGTAAGAACCCTACGGTGGTTCGGCCACTTGATTCGCATGCCAGCAGAAGCACCTGCCAGCACACTTTTCAATTTCGATCCCTCTGAACATGGCTGGAAGCGCCCCCGTTCAGATGGAGTGACAGCGTTACCCAGTACTCCTCCATGATCGGTACTGATCTCCAAGAAGCAGTCACGCTTTAGCAGGACCATTCGGAATGGAGGCGAAGAGTCACATCTCTCTCTACGCTGGACCACCAGCAGGAGCTTTAAGTCAAATAAGTCAGTCAAAGCATTTATGAGTAAAAATAATCACAGCTCTATCTGCCGTCACTCTGCTAGATATTTCCCTACAAACAACTGATCTACCACTACTATCAGCTCACTGCAGCAGCAAGCCGTCTGAGGCCAAAAAGTTGCTCACGCTCCTCTTTCATCCTATTCTATTCAAAGCTTCCCTCTTTATCCCCTCGCAAGAAGTTCCAGTTTCCTTTAAATCTTACCTTATCACCTCTTCCCACCTCATTCGGGACGACCTGCTTTTCGTTTAGCCCTTGATGATTGGCCGAAAAGGACAGGCTTTGGCAATCTTTCGTCCTTCATCCGTAGAACTTTTTTTAGCCATCTACTCTTTTAGTCATAGAAAGCGTGATAAAGCCACGTTTTTCGTACAACTTGCTGTTTAAAATACGGTCAGTCAGACGGGTACCCATAAGAATCCGTGGACAATTGCTCTGGAAAACATCTAACAAATCCTCCTCCGCCTATCGAAGCGCCCATGTTCCAGAATCTTACTTGACCACGGACCACGTGGCCAGGGCTATTTTTTGGACTATAAATGGTATAAAATTCCAGCTTTGGCTGTAGAGGCTAGGCGGCGACTTTCGCACCGGTTTGCGAAGACATTTGCAGCATCCAGTGCACAACTTCTTTAACAATTCCTTGAATTTTTTTGGCAAACGGGCCCTAGCAGGTAAGGGAAAAGCAAGACATGCATGATCCCAATCCCCATAGCAAAGTCCCAAGATTTTTGAAATCCCACATATTTTTGTTTGCATTTAATTCACCTATTTTTCCGTTTTTATATTTAAGCTCCCAGAATGTTGAGTCCTTCCTGAAAAACAAATCCATGCGTACTTCCCTACCCTTAGATCAGATACGATAATAAAATTACAGAGAAACATAGTTTTCCTGTAAAAGTCACTCGTAACGTTCCTTTTAACAAAAGTAAGGATAACTTATTATAAGAGTGGAAACAGGCGCCAGTTACCACAAAAAACCATCTAACTTTAGACACAAATTTGGGCTATATATTTGCACATTAGGGGGGGGGTTAGGGGTAAAGTATAGCGAGTCTGCATGCCTAATGTGTTAGGTACAATTATTCTGCATATTATGTAGTAAGAATTGTTTTCTAACTTCACACTGTCCAAACACTTTACCCAACCCCCTCCCCCATAATGTGCAAATACATAGCCCAAATTATATATTTTCCATCTGTTCTGTCATTTCTCTTGTCTTGTCTCACGCTAAGCTGAAAGAAACTAACGAAAAAACGGTTCTATAATGCGTCAATGAATGAACAACTTGATCGGTAGGGGGTTTATCATACAGGTACCCTGAAGAAAACCTACACGTTTTCTGCTTTTATATTATCATATTCTATGTGTGAACATGGTCACTTATACAACTAAATAAAAAAAAAGTTTTTTTTTACTGAAAGTAAGGAGCGACATTAAAACTTAAACGAACAGAAATTATTCCGTATGTGAAAGGAGCTGTCCCCTCCTCAACGCCTCGCTCTTTACGCTAAAGTTTGAATATTTCTCACAACCCTATTTTTCTAAAAAATAGAAAAAATATAGCGTAAAGAGCGAGGCGTTGAGGAGGGGACAGGCCCTTTCATATACGGAATAATTTCTGTTCGTTTTAAGTTTTAATGTCGCTCCTTACTTTCGGTTAAAAAAAACTTGTTTTTTTTAATTTACTTTCTGAAAGTTTTTAAATTAATGCAGGTTTCGATTTTGGCTCACTGTACATGAATAATTAAAACGAAATTTTCACATTAATTTTACATTTTTTGGCTAAATGGCTTTCTCGAAAGGTGTTTAATTTTATTTACGAACGTCTTTATTAGTAATAAATATACGTAACTTACGAATTAACTTACGTAACGAACTTCTATATTCGTATATTTTTATTACGTATATTAGGGGGGTTCGCCCCCCTAGTCAATACCTCGCTCTTTGCGCTAAAGTTCGAATTTTTTTCCAATTCGTAACGAGCTTCTATATTCATATATTTTTAATACGTGTATTAGGGGGATCGCCCCCTAGTCAATACCTCACTCTTTACGCTAAAGTTTGAATTTTGCTCCAATTCTTTAAAAATATCCCTTTAATCACAAAAGCCGTTAATTAGAATATATAGCTCTTATGAAAGTACTAAAAAAAAACTTTAGCGTAAAGAGCGAGGTATTGACTAGGGGGCGAACCCAATCACATACGTAATAGTTTCTGTTCGTTTTAAGTTTTGATGTTGAAAAGTTTTCAATTGAAAACTTTTTTTTTTATTTAATTTCTGATAGTTTTTTTTTAAATAACGCAGGGAAATCCGGCGCCCCCTTCATAGAAATCTCCCTTCCCCCATGGAAAGATCCTCCCACGTAACTCCGAACCCCCCCCCCCCCCACAACCAGAAAAAATTCCCCCTGAAAACGTCTGTATACTTCCCAATAACCAATACTATATGTAAACATTCGGCAAAGTTCATAACCTGCAGCCCTTCCCTCGGGGACTGTGGGGGATTTATTCATCCTCAAGTTCAAGTTCTTTATTAATAAATAAAAAATGTTTTGACAAACTACTACTATTAACAACTCACCGCAGCACCAAGCCGCCTGAGGCCAACACAGCTACGCACGCTCCTCCTCCATCCCAATCTATTCAGAGCCTCCCTTTTAACACCCGCCCACGAAGTTCCCATTTCCTTTAAATCTTTCTTTATGACGTCCTCCCACCCCAGACGGGGACAACCTGCTTTCCGTTTAGCCCTAGATGGCTGGCCGAAAAGAACAATCTTCGGCAATCTGTCATCCTTCATCCGCACAACGTTCCCTAACCACCTCAACCTTTCTTTCATTATAGCCCTAGAGAGCGGTATTGAA
Source organism: Artemia sinica (assembly GCA_027921565.1). NCBI lineage: Eukaryota > Metazoa > Arthropoda > Branchiopoda > Anostraca > Artemiidae > Artemia > Artemia sinica. Next base: position 3,226,209 of record CM051258.1, on the reverse strand, counting down.
CCACATTTTTCGTATAGCCTATTGTTTGAAATACGGTCAGTCAGCCGGGTACCCAGAACAATCCTTAAGCAATTTCTCTGGAAAACATCTAGCAAATCTTCATCCGCTTTTCGGAGCGGCCATGCTTCAGAGCCATATTTGACCACTGTCATCACTGTAGCTTCTAATATTCTAATCTTGGTTTGCAGACTTATCTTCCTATTCTTCCAGACTTTTTTTAACTGTGAAAAAACACCCTGAGCCTTGGCTATTCTATTTTTAACATCTTCACTGCTCCCACCATCTTTACTAATAATACTACCAAGGTAAGTGAAGCTGCCCACCTGATCAATCTTTTCATTACCCAACGTCACTTTTTCATCTTCACTTATTCCTAGCCTTAGTGACTTAGTCTTCCTAAGATTAATTTTCAAACCAATTCTAGCACCCTGAACTCGCAAAACCTCTAAAACTTCATTCATTTTGCTCACACTTTCATCTAGGATGCTTAAATCATCAGCATAATCCAAGTCCAGGAGACTTTTTCCTCCCCATTTGATTCCGTAGTCTCCCATTGCCTTTCCTGTGCTCCTTAAAACAAAGTCCATCAAAATAATCCATATAAAGGGGGATAGAACACAACCTTGCTTAACTCCTGATTTAATACAAAACCAGCTGCTAACCTCATTTCCTACCTTAACCGCAGCAGTGTTATTCTCGTACATAGCACTAATCGCTTTAATGTATTTGTCTGGTATACCGTACAAGGATAAAACCTTTACTAAAGCTCTTCTATTAACAGAGTCGAACGCTTGCTCATAATCTATAAAACTGAGGACCAAAGGTGTTTGAAAACTCAGGCACTTCTCAATTATTAGCCTAAGAGTGAAAATTTGGTCGACACATCCTCTACTTTCTAAAACCGCACAGCTCTTCTCTTAAAACTTTGTCTACGGCTTCTCTCAGTCTAAAAAGTATCATATTACTATGTAATTTGCTACCTACAGAGACCAGACTAATGCCTCGATAATTACCACACTCACTTTTATCACCTTTCTTATAAAGTGACTTAATTAAGGTTTTCCTAAAATCGTTAGGTACTTCCCCTTTTTCAAAAGTCATATTCATAATCTTCAATAACTTATTTCTAACCTCAGAGCCACCATATTTAAGAAACTCATTTACCACCCTATCAGCACCTGGAGCCTTATTATTCTTTAATCCTTTTAGTACTGTTGCCAATTCCTCCTCACAAAACAAATCTTCCTTCACATCCAAGGTATCACAAACTTTTTCATTTTCCTCTATATTTTTTCCTGCAACTCTATCTCGGTTAAGCAAGTTCTCAAAATGTTCGGCCCATCTCTCTTTAGTTTTTTCCTTATCGCTAATTGCGACCCCATTCCTATCTTTAACTGGGACAAGTCCGGATTGACTACTCCCTCTCAATTTGTTAACGTGCCAGTACAATATTTTACTATTATGCCGTCTAGCTGCATCTTCCAGATCCTCGGCAATTTTATCCATGGCCTCCACTTCACACCTCCTTAGTTCATATTTTAATGCTTTCTCCACTTTCTTTACATTTCTTTTGTTTTCATACAATCTATCACTCAGATAATTCTTATACAAGTCCTTTCTCCTTTCTATTAAACATAAAGCTTTTTCACTAATATTCATAGCTGCAGTTCTAGCTTTCTTCCCTAATACACCTTCCGCAACTTCACAAATTATTTTTCTAAAATTATTCCAACCATCTTCCACATTATCAAATTTTAAACTCTCAAGTTTAGTATTCAACTGTTCCTGGAAAGTTTCTCTCAAATTCTCATCCTGGAGTCTACCAACATCATAACTTCCCGGGAGGTAGTTACCCTTCCAATATTTCAGCTTTAAATTAACCCTTGACACTACTAGATGGTGATCTTTACTTTTAACATCAATAACAGCACTCCTATATACCCCAGTATCTTGTATTGATCCTGCCAGTCTTCGGTTTACTATAATATAATCAATAAGGTTTGCTGTCTTACCATCACGTGAATACCATGTTAGCTCATGAGCCATTTTATGACCAAACGCCGTATTGGTTACAACTAGATTGTTATACCTACAAAATTGCAAAAGTCTGTATCCATTACTGTTTTCTTTTCCTACACCAAATTTACCTAGGCTGGGATACCATCTATCCCTATTTCTACCAACCTGGGCGTTAAAATCTCCCAGTAATAACATCATATTTCTACCTGGGACCTTGTCTATTTGCTCCTGTAACTGTAAGTAAAATTCATCTGAGTCACTAATATTTCCGTCAGTCGGTTCTACAGGGGCGTATACTACTATAACTGATACCCTGAACTTTCTAGTCATAAAATGAGCAATTAGTATTCTATTATTAATACCTTCCCAGCCTAAACAAGACTTAGCAGCTTCCTTATTCATCATCAGCCCTACTCCCTGTCTATGTACCCCATCCTTCCTGCCTGAGTAAACAAATTCTATATCACCTAATTTCATGCTTCCTACCCCTGGGATATGAGTTTCTGAAACTCCTAATAAATTCAGTTCGAATCGTCTGAATTCGTCAGTCAAAATGTCAATACGATAGTCATTTTTTAATGTCGTAACATTCCAAGTTCCAATTTTCATGTTCTTTAAATCATTGAAATTATTTTCGCCTCAGGAACTCGTGTTCCTTAACTCGTGTGTGGGTTTATATACACTCAATAATAAATAAATAATACTATCTCCAGATACTGGAATAAAAAGATTGCTCTTCAACTCTCCGTATGGTAACAACAAACAAAATCCGAATAACATCAAAATAACCAAATAAATAAAGTGAAATGAGGAGCATCCACCCCAGAAAATAAATCAAATTAATAATTACTGATTAAGTGATTCATTAATCTAATTTTATTATTAACCAACGATTTATTCAAATCCACAAAGCTATGAAATTTATTCCAATTATTTATAATACTATGCCTTGGTGAAAAACGGGACCTTTCAAATTTTATTAAAGCCTGACGGACTACAGAACCGCCACGGGTCCAATATGCATGCAAAACCTGATTATCATCCTGAAAAAAATTATTATGCAAATAAAAATACTCAGGCAAAAGACCTTGAACGTGTTTAATCATATAAAGAACAGAATGGAATGAAGGGAAAAGATCTAGTGGAAGGATATTTAAAATTTGATACATACTTTTTGTTGACGATTTACCAGGGTAAGAAAACGGGCTAGGCAGGCAATTTTTCAATAGACACAGAGCTTTATTTTGTTGCCTCTGAAGAGGAAGAATATGAGTTTTAAAAGTATTAAAAAAAATAATGGGACAGTAATTTATATATGAATGCACTAGAGAATGATAAAGAGATTTTAGGGCAAAAAACGGCAGAACAAATTTCAGATGATTCATCATTCCAATATTTCTTGCCAATTTCATTTGAAGATAAATTGCATGGCTTTTAAATGATAAACTTGAATCCAGTATTATCCTGAGATATTTAATATCACCAACTCTTTCGATTTCAATGGGTAGGCCTTGAATATTAATCATCATAATTTCCGGTGCTGTTTTCCCAGTACGAGAGAAGATGATGAATTTTGTCTTAGTACAATTAATAGTCAATTTATTTCTCGAAAACCACAAGATAAGCCTCTTCAGTGCTGATTCCAATCTAAGCTTCAAAGATCTAGAGTCGGGGCTGCTGACATTGCATGCCATGTCATCGGCGAATAATGTGTTAAGGCCAATATCTTTGATGCTATTACTGATATCATTAACATAGATAAGAAATAGGAGTGGACCCAAAATAGAGCCTTGTGGGACTCCAACTGACTGAGATTGAGATACTGATGAGGAAGCAGTATCGCCTCCGTCTACATACTGATTTCGGTTTCTTAGGTATGACATTACTAAGTCATTAACTGGGCCTCTTATGCCGCAGTTATCAAGTTTAGTATGCAATATTTTATGGGAAATCGTATCAAATGCCTTTTTAATGTCAATAAAAACTGTAGCAGGAATATCACCTTTGTCGAGGGCGTCATGAACAAACTGAGTCATTGCCATAATAGCATGCTCAGTAGAGTGACACTTCCGGAACCCAATTATATGGGCACTTTTCAAGCAACTTCCCAAATGTAGACAGGATTGAAATCGGCCGATAGTTTGTTGGGTTCTTCGGGTCTCCTCCTTTATACAAAGAGATAATTCTTGCAGACTTGAAACAAGAAAGAAATATTCCAGTTTTAAAACAGAGGTTGAACACATGGGAAAGCGGGATTACAATATTTGGTGCTATGCACTTAATCAGATTAGTAGATGACCCATCAATCCCTTCCGAAGATCTATTCTTTAAAAGGTTTGTTGTAAGTAAAAGTTCATCTGGGATTACAGGAGTAAGAAAAATGGAGCAACCGTGAGACAGGGGTAGATATGATTGAAAGTCCTCTCCAGTTTCATTATCCAGATGACGGGTCAGGTTGTTTCCAGTAGTTGGCGCGGTTTCCTCGCCAGTTTTCGCAAAGTGTATATTTAATGCATTGACAACTTCTACTTTCCCTGTAGCAAGTTTAGTTCCATCTTCAGCTATTAATTCATCAGGAAGATCACGGGTCTTATGAAGACATAGTTATTACATTTTTCGACCATGCTGAACAAAATGGCTATCTCAAAATTTTCATTGGGTGACTTCGGGGAAAAATTAGCGTGGGAGGGGGCCTAGTTGCCCTCCATTTTATTGTCACTTAAAAAGGGCACTAGAGCTTTTAATTTCCGTTCAAATGAGCCTTCCACGATATTCTAGGACCATTGGGTCGATACGATCATCCCTGGAAAAAAAAACAACAAAAAACAAACAAATAAATAAACACGCATCCATGATCTTCCTTCTGGCAAAAATACAAAATTCCACATTTTTGCAGATAGGAGCTTAAAACCTCTACAGTTGGGTTCCCTGATACGCTGAATCTGATGGTGTGATTTTCATTAAGGTTCTATTACTTTTATTGGGTGTTTCCCCCTTTTTTCGAAAATAGGGCAAATTTTCTCAGGCGCGTAACTTTTGATAGGTAAGGCTAAATGAAACTTATATATTTGAAATCAGCATAAAAATCTGATTCTTTTGATGTATCTATTGGTATCAAAATCCTTTTTTTAGAGTGTCAGTTACTATTGAGCCGGGTTGCTCCTTACTTACAGTTCGTTATCACGAACTGTTTGATAGTGCTGCTCATAAGGAAAAGGAAAAAATATAATCAATGCGAGTGTCGAAGAACAAACCAAAAAATAAAACGCGGAAAGTCAATGTGAAAAAAAAACAATGAAAAACAAAACAAAAAATTAAAAGATGAATAAAAATCAATAAAAGCCAACAAATGTTATTATTTTTAGGTATTTAGTTTTAATTCTTGAATTTTTTTGGCTTTGATTAATTTTTATTCATCTTTTAATTTTTTGTTTTTTTTTTCATTGTTTTTTTCACATTCACATTGACTTTCCACGTTTTATTTGTTGGTTTGTTCTTCGACACTCGCATTGATTATATTTTTTCGTTTCGCGCTGAATAAGAGAGGCGTTTGTCCCCTCGAAATATTCGCTTTGTTGTGTTTTTTCAGTATTTTCATTTGGCCTTTAAAAATCCCATTTTTGCTCGTTTTTCTTTCTTTATGTTATGTCAGGCCAATGTGGTTTAAGAAATTATCTTCAATTGCTTCTAATTGCTGCACAAGCTGCACACATTTACAAGCTTCTAATCGCTTCACAAATTTCAATCGATTCACCAGAGAAAATAGTTTTAAATATTATTTTAAACTAAAATCGGAAAATGCAGCGTGATGAAGATGGATTCTTCAGTCAGAACCGTGTATTTATGGAAGAAGTCGAACACAAAAGGTCATTTAATGCTGCCAGGAGAATCACAATTCAAATGTGAAGAGTTTGGCCCTATATACTACACATTCTTGAGGAACAAAAAAATTAGACATATATGTTGCAATGATGGTCATAAGATTCTTTATTCTAAGATGTATTTTATGTTTTGTTTTTTTGGGGGGGAGGGAGTCAGATGTTTTGTAAAATAGGCTATGCGTTCCTATTAGTATATATTCTCTATGCCTAGTATATGCTCTATACCTACCTACCTTAGTTCTGCCCTAGGAGGGATGATAGACTATCATCAAGAAGTGAAATGAATCATTTATTACACCTCTGAAAAGTTATTGCCTCTCACAGAGACTATCTGCCTTGTATTTACTCTAATTAGCCCTGACTCTCAAGTCTTTCATCACTCCCACAAAGTTGATAATTCAAATCAACAGACTACGTAATTTTCTTCAATTTATGGTGCTTTCCCATCATTTACCATGCATGAATGAGATCTTCTATCTCACGTTAAATTCTCAAATTGCTCTATAACCCTCCTGAGTGCAACTAAGCAAGTTAAGGAATATAAAAAAGGACAAGTTTTTATTCCTTAAAAGGAACCTTTACATTTCTTCTCATTGACTTAAAAAAACGAATTCATTCACCATACAAGAATGAGATCTTCTATCTCACGTCAAATTCTCAAATTGCTCTAGTTGTTGTGTAATCTGATGGAAATTTGATCACCTTCGCCCCCATACCGGTAATCCTTGGCAGGGTTCCAGCATTTGGAATCACATTCCATGAAAGTGTTAGCGTAACATTTTCATTGCCTCTGAAAGAAGAAATCATAGTAAACCTCCAGCCTACTCACAAACCTAGTGAAAGAAAGTTATTGTTAAACTAACTAACTTGATTTCCTTTTAGACAAAGATAGGTCACAATCTGTGCATTAGGGTCTAGTAATTACCCAATTTTAAAAGTAGATCCTGGGTAAAATATAGTCTAGCGTAATAGAACTTCTAGGCCAATTATCCAACTCTTTTTAAGATTTGAGTCAGTATTGAAGCATTTCCAAGAGGAATTCCGCTTGATACAACGAAACGGGGGAAAGACCCCTACGATTAGTAGAATCAAAATAAAATTTAGCTTACGATAAAAAACAAGAAAATTAAAAGTATCAATAAAACAATATCAATGTCATTGTTTTAAGCAATTCCCGCTAGGACTGACAAACAGGAGGTATTACAAAAAAAAAGTCGCAATAAATCTGCATCTAGCAAACCAACAAGGCTAGCTACCTCTTGGTTGTGATAATTACAAGTGCGACACTTGCCATTTTTGTAACTTTTCAGGAGAGCCAAATCAATGAAAAAAAAATTGTCGGGTGTGGTCACTATGAAGAATGAGGCTAATGGGGATAATGGGAACATATTCTAAGCCAACTTTTTATGCTCTTTTCGGTGGTATAAATTAAATTCAAGTATTCCGAGCGAATTCAAAATTATTCCATTTTATGGTGTATGTCTCCTTTTTCCTTGACAAAAAAGGAGACAAATGCCAGGTCCCCATGTTATAGCCTCTTCTGTCATTCTGAAATGCAACAAGGCCTGATAAAAAAGATACATAAGCCACTTAGAAATTTATGTCTCTTTTTATCTTCGCAGCGGTACAAGACAGGACAATTCTGACTGCACCAATCGATTCCACGCGACTAGTTTATCAATGACAGATACATAACTCCTTTTCGAGCAAAATTGGATATCACACTTTTAATTATCACAGCCGATCTGCTATCTCTCTTCTGTAGAAAAATAGCATACGTAGATACAATGTCTAAGGAAGAGAACTGAGGAGGTGTAAAGATAAATTAAAAGATACTATGTGTAGCCAGATTTTAAAAAGGGGGTATACTATTAAAAATTGTTGAAACATTTAGTCCAACATACAAATAGCGAGTCAAAATCAGGATTTTTATAGAAAAAACGAAAAGATTTAAAATGTTATTTTCTTTACCAATGAAAAAGACTATATCAATAAAAACAAACAGAAATTTATTTTAAAAAACTGTTACTACAAAAGAAGTTTTTCAAAGAAAAGTATAGAGTTACATTAAACCAAAGATGAGAAGAAATGAATTTAAATAACTTCCCAACCATAAAACTATATAAATCACCAACCATATAAATCACCATCAATGAATAAATAAAACCCGAAATGAATAGAAATTACTATAAATAACCAAGTCAAACTCAAAACAAGCAGAAACAAAGAGGAGTAGGACTGATACCCCCCGTTCCCTTTAAAGACCAGAACATAATTTGCACTCTTATTTCAAACAATGTGTTTTTATTTCTCATACTATCGAAAAAAAAATCACTATCTCATCCAAAATCACTTGAAAAAAAACAAATGAATGTGGACTGACTGTTTAATATATATATATATATATATATATATATATATACATATATATATACATATATATATATATATATATATATATATATATATATATATATATATATATATATATATATATATATTATATTAATATAAATATATATATATATATATATATATATATATATATATATATATATATATATATATATATATATATATATATATATATATATATATATATATATATATATATATATATAAGGCCGTACCCATAGGGGTGGTGATCGCTAAGTCAGAGAGATTGCTCCTAGAGAGTGTACGAGAATCGCTAAATGAGGTTTCAAGATGGCTGAGAGTGAATCCGCTAAAGGTGAACCCCGCTAAACGTAATTTTCTTATATTTTCGAAGACATCGAATTATTATCCATGGATACAGCATATAGCATATAAAGATGGTATGATTGCTCGTCAAAAGGCAGTAAAGAATGTTGGCATTATTATAGATGAGACTCTCAGTTTCCGATCCCATATTGAAACTTTATCCCGGATTCTATCGCGTAATTTGGAGATGATTCTTAAACTTAAATATATGTTTCCAACTAGTATACTTAGGCTTTTCTATTTTTCGTTAATCCATCCCTATATTTTGTATTGTTCTTCTGTATACATGGGTACATTTTCTTCAATTGTTAATCCTGTGTGAATTATCCAAAACAAGTCTATTAGAGTATTATCAGGAAAATCAGAAAGAGAATCAGTTCGAGAAGTCTATAGGGATTTTAGGATATTGCCAGTGGCGGGTCTTTATCATTTTTATATATTAGTGTTTATGTATAGATACAATATGAAGCAGCTGCCGGAGTGTTTTAACGGTTGGTTTTACAGCCGATGGAATATACATAACCAAAATACTAGGGGTAAAAATGATTATTATACTCCACCTATAGTGTCTGCCAGGTCCAAGTTTTCTTTTGTTATAAAGGGTATAAATTTATGGAATAATTTGGATAATGATATGAAGAAGATAGAAAATTCTAGTGATTTTAAAGGAAAATGGAAAGAAAAATTATTAAATAAGTATGAGTTCTAGTTTTGTTTGCTTTGGAGGTGACTTGATTCGATTTAATTTAAATTAAGTTGTAATCGTTTGTTGATTTGTGAGTGCGACCCCACAACATGAATATGGTATGTAGTTGCTGTCCCTGAAGTATTATTATTATTATTCTTTATTTTTTTTTATTTTTTTTCTTTCTTTCTTATTATAGTGAATTTAAATGACGTTATATGTATTTTTTTTACCTGTTTCACCCCACGTCAACCATTTGGTTTTGGGTGAATCATATTGATTGTTGTATTTAAACTTTTTGTTAAAGTTAATTAAATATATCACTATCACTATACATATATATATATATATATATATATATATATATATATATATATATATATATATATATATATATATATATATATAATATATATATATATATATATATATATATATATATATATATATATATAATATATATATATATATATATATATATATATATATATATATATATATATATATATATATATATATATATATATATATATATATATATATAATATATATATATATATATATATATATATATATATATATATATATATATATATATATATATATATATAAATATATATATACATATAAATATATATATTTTTTCTTTTTTTTTCTTTCTTTCTTATTATAGTGAATTTAAATGACGTTATATGTATTTTTTGTTTACCTGTTTCACCCCACGTCAACCGTTTGGTTTTGGGTGAATCATATATGTATATATATATATATATATATATATATATATATATATATATATATATATATATATATATATATATATATATATATATATATATATATTATATATATATATATATATATATATATATATATATATATATATATATATATATATATATATATATATATTATATATATATATATATATATATATATATATATATATATATATATATATATATATATATATATATATATATATATATATATATATATATATATATATACATGTATGTATATTTATCAGGGCCCGACCGATATAGTGGCAGACCGATATTGTTGGGCCAATATGAGGATCAGTGTCATTATCGGATATCGGGAAAATATCATTCATCAGCCGATTCTTTTTTTTTTGTTTAATGCGCAATTTGTCCAGAAGAGGGCACCATATTTCCTGAGGTAATTTTTGCTTGTCGTGTCTTTGGGGGCGGAGCCACCAGCTAAGTATGATTATGGTGGAAAGAGCAACAGAGGTGAGTAAAAGTATATTTGTTGTCAATACACACCTGTTGCAGCAATGTTCTAAATGTATGGTGACTTCAAGAACGTACATGGTCTACCAAAACAGCTAAAAAGAATACAATAAACCATGCATTTCTGATTAATGAATCTTCACTTGCGTGGGTGAAAGATCCAAGACACCACCGCGTGTCAACATCTTAGAAAATCTACCTATTTACCTTGGAAATTTGGCTTATCTGTCCGCATTTGTAGGCATACTGGACGATTTTGTCAACACATTCTTTAAATCCCTCCTCCAAGCTTAAAAGTCTAGCTATACCCCTGTATCCAGTGCACCTAGCATGAATTTGTTAGTAAGAGACCCTATTATATGAATATAAAGTAAAGTTTTCACATTAATATGTGAAGGATTAAAATTCAAAAGTCCCGCTATTGAAATTCGAGTTTCGAATAACCAATCATAGGCAGCGCAATCGCGCTGCCTAAGTAAAGAACGCTGTTGGCACAATGTATTATTTTTTTTCTTTAGGCCAGGGCACTACGCATCGAAGGCGTTGTCGTAGAAACCTTGAAAACGGCTGATTCGATTGGAAATTGGAGTGGCTTGTGCCCTTTTTAAAAGTCGAAAGCGATTGGAAGGCAACTAACACCCCTTCCACGCCCAAAATTTCCCCAAACACATCCAATCAAAATTTTGAGGTAGCCATTTTGTTCAGCGTAGTTGATTTCCAGATAGAAAATATGTTTTTGAGGAGGACACACCCCCACAACCCTCAGGGCAAGGCATTTAAGTTATACCCTGGGGGCATATAAGAACGATGTTGGCATAATGTATTATTTATTATTACTTTTTTCCTTTAGACCAGGGCACTTCGTATCGAAGAAGTTGTCGTAGAAACTTCAGAAAGGGCTCATTCAATTGGAAATTGGAGTGGCTTGTGCCCTTTATAATAGTCAAAAGTGATTGGAAGGCAACTAACACCCCTTCGAAGCCCACCATTTCCAGAAACACATCCAATCAAAATTTTGAGATGGCCATTTTGTTCAGCGTAGTTGATTTCCAGATAGAAATTATGTTTTCGAGGAGGACACTCCCCCACAGCCCTCAGAGCAAGGGTTGTAAGTTATGCCCTGGGTTTATAAGGTTTTTATAGAAAGCGTTGTCGTAGAAACTTCAAAAAAGGCTCATTCGATTGGAAATTCAAAGGGCTAGTGCCCTTTTTAATAGTCGAAAGTGATTGGAGGGACTAACCCTCCTCTCACGTCCACCTTTTCCTCAAACACATCCGATCAAAATTTCGAGATAGTTTTAAGTTCTGGAAATTAGGTCTTGGAGGATGACAATCCCCCCCCCCCACAGCCCTTAGGGCAAGGGTCGTAAGTTATGCCCTGGGGGCATATAAGGTTTTTATAGAACGGGCTGTCGTAGAAACTTCAAAAAGGGGGCTCATTCGATTGGAAATTGACATGGCTAGTGCCCTTTTTAATAGTCGAAAGTGATTGGAAGGCAACTAACCCCCCTCTCACGCCCACCATTTCCCCAAAAACATTCAATCAAAGTTTAGAGATAGCCATTTTGTTCAAAGTAGATGAAAGTTCTGGAAAATATGTATTTAGGGATGAAAAACTCACCAGAACCCCCAGGGCGAAGGTTGTAAGTTATGCCCTGGGGGCATATAAGATTTTTATAGATAGAGTTGTTGTAAAACCTTCAAAAGGGACTCATTCAATTGAAAATTGAGAGGGGTAGCACCCTTTTTTAATAGTTGAAAGTGATTGGAGAGTAACTAACCCCCCACTCACGCCCACCATTCCCCCAAACACATCCAATCAAAATTTTCAGATAGCTATTTTGTTCAACGTAGTAGAAAGTTCTGGAAATTACGTCTTTGAGGATGACAACCCCCCCCCCCCCCAGCCCTATGGGCAAGGGTTGTAAATGATGCCCTGGGGGAATATAAGGTTTTTATTGAAAGCGTTGTCGTAGAAACATCAAAAGGGCTCATTTGATTGGAAATTGAAAGGGCTAGTGCCTTTTTTAATAGTTGAAAGTGTTGAAGAGCGACTGACGTCCCTCTCATGCCCACCATTTCGTCAAACACATCCAATGAGAATTTTGAGATAGGCATTTTGTTTAACGTAGTTGAAATTTCTGGAAATTAGGTCTTAGAAGATGACAACCACCCTAACAGCCCTTAGGGTAAGGGTTGTAATTTATGCCCTGTGGACATATAAGGTATTTATAGGAAGCATTGTCGCAGAAACTCAAAAAGGGCTCATTCGATTAGAAATCGAAAGGCCTAGTGCCCTTTTTAATAGTCGAAAGTGATTGGAAGGCTTGACATTTTTATAGTAAAGATCGATGCGGGTATAATGTATTATTTTTTGTTGTTGTTTAGACCAGGGCACTTCGTATCGAAGGAGTTGTCGTGGGAACTTCAAAAAGGGCTCATCGATTGAAAATAGAAAGAGCTAATGCCCTTTTTAATAATCGAAAGTGATTGGAGGGCAACTAATTCCCCTCCCACGCCCACCCTCCCATTTGCCCATTAGGTTTAAAACTAAATGTTGCCTTGAGATTAAATCAAAATGCACTGTGTTAATGCTAATTCCCAATAAGGCATCTCAGCAGTATCCCAAGAACGACTGAGGGTATTATGTTCAAACTTTCGGGTTACTTCTGCTCTTAAAATTTAACCAAATCGAAATAGCGTAAGTGTATCCAATCTATCAAAGAAAGTAAACAGATTTTTTTGCGAACGGTATCAAGTTTTCCATTTCAGGTCAACTAGAGGAGGTACGAAACTAAATTAAACACTACTATTTTTGTCAAGATTTTTAAAAAGGTGTATGTTGTTAAAAATTGCTGAAAATTTTTCTCTAGCATACAAATAGCAGGCCAAACTACAAAGTCTTAAAGAAACAAAAAGATTTAAAGTATTATTTTCTTTTTCCCTGAAAAGACTATGTCAATATACTCGTAAAACGAACAGAAATTAATTAAGAAAACTTTTTCCACAAAATAAGTTTATCAAAGAAAATTAAAGAACTCCATTAAACCAAAAACGGGCAAAAATAAAATGAGATAATCTACCAAGCGTGAAAATACTAGAAATCAGCATCGATAAATAAATGAAACCCAAAACGAACATAAATTCCAATAAATAACTGAGTCAAACTCAAACGAGCAGAAATTAACATAAGTTGGGCTCGAAACCCCTATGCCTTCCCAAGGCCAAAACATAATTTGCACTTTACTGAAAAAAAAGCAAATGAATGTGCATTGTCAGTTTAATATATTATACTGATATTTAGTAATCAAAATGTTAATATTATTTGATTTATTAGAGTTATAAAAGTAAAAAAATTTATATTTTTTTCAAAAGTGAAATAAGGCGAGCACAAATTACTGGTTCTCAGCTAATACGACATGTATTTTAAACTAGATCAACTAAATCAGCTCATGACATTTCCCTAAATTTGTATAATTAAGAAAAACTAGCAAAATGAAGAAATAAAAAAATATAGTTAGAAACGGTTCAAACCTGGTACCCTACCCCCCCCCCTCCTCAGTGAATACGGCCTTCTATGAGGAGCAGTTTTTTGAAAAAGATATCATCCATTTAATTTGGGTTGAATTTTACTGAAAGGACTTTGCATTGTAGCATTTTGCTTTCTTCTCAAATACAAATCAAAAATACAACACATATTACATTTCTACAATGTAATTAGTAATTAGAAATTTACATTTCTACAAATGTATACATTTGTAGAATTAATGTATTAGATGTATACAATGTAGATTAATGTATTAGAAATGTAGCACTACAAATGTAATTAGAAATGTATTAAAAATACAACTACATTTCTAATACATTATACTTTAGATTTTCTTGGAGGCGGGATGCGATTTTTTTTATTAATTTCAAGACTGGGACAATTATATTCATATGTGGACAGTTCTAATCTTCAAGGCAGTCAAAGAAAAACCTGAAAATGAAATCCAAAGCTAATCGAAAGGCTAATTAAAAGCAATTAGGCTAGTCTGGCTAATCCAAGGTAATTTTTCCATCTTCTGTAAATATTATCTTTTCTTTAAATATTTCACCTTCTTAAAAATGCACACGATTTGACTTTGCACATAATGTTTCTAAATCCAAAAATAAAATCTGTTCACCTCAAACCTTTTCCATCATCCCAAAAATAGTACTTCATATTCACATTCTTCAAATCAAGCTTTGTATTCTCACCTCGTTGAATTATTTTATCCCATAGTACAACCTAAAAAAGAAAAAAAAAAAACATTCCATAAGTTTATAAAAAGGACTTAAGTGCAATTGATTTAAATTGGACAAATTCCTTTTTTCTATCAAATTAAAGTTTTTTTTCATTTTTAAGGATAAGAAAAAAGAAACAATAAAAGAGAAAAAAAAAAAAAACAGCACTCCAATTACATGAGACCAACCACATGAGAATAAGCTCTTTCAAATTGACATCATCAGACACAAGGCTATAAATATAGTTAAAATCTCCTCCCTCAAACTTTGCAAATTTGCATTTATAAAATAAACATCATAAATTAGTTCCATGTCTTCAACCTTTGCTTTGTCAAATAAATTTGCCAATTGCTATATAAAAGTTTTTTTTAATAAACTAAATGCCAATTCGTAAATAATTTATTCCAAACAGTATTATTAAGTATAGAATACTAAATACATAATAGCAAGTATATAGGTATATAATAAGTATATTATATAATATGTTTGCATAATATAATAGGTAAAATAAGTATATAATAACAGAAACAATAAAGAGGATAACGCAATTAGAAGATTTCAGAGACATGAATTGCAGAAGAAAACGAATTGAATATTTCGGATACGGGTCTCATAGCCATTTTCAATAAAACAAAAGAAGTAGAATAAAGATAATACTCAAATTATAATAAATAAAAGAGGACATAACTCTAAACAAGTTCAACTTGGACTGACAAACAAAGGTAATTTACAAAAGCAAAATCCTATTAGGACCCCCATTCTCTTCTTCTACAATTCATTGTCGTTAAAATTTCTTCATTGCGCCGTCCTTTTGATTATTTGTATGATGGATTAGTTATATTATATAACAATTTATAATGGTAATATGGATAAAAATAATAATACGGATTAATATATAACAGTATATAATACTCATAGTATATCCTAAATAGTATTATTTAAAATACTAGTATATAACGACAAATACATAAATGCATAATACTTAATAGAATATCCTAAACAACACTTGTTTACTTTTTTTCGTCTTGTTGACGACCTGCAGACAAAGTCCTCTAGTACGCTATAAAATTGCGGGTAGCCTTGCGGGTAGAGCTCATTTTATTGCCTACTTTTGCACTTTCAAGAACTAGCCTAATTTCATACAGTTTCCTAGGAAGGTCTTTAGCATCCTCCCAGATCTATTCAAATGTGTGCACAAGTTTTAGTATCTATACATTATTTTTAAGCAACGGGATAAAGGGGGGGAGGGCTGCAGCACTGCCCAGGGCCACTGTAACAAAACTTTTTAATAAAAACGGTGCATAAAAAATTCCCCCACACTCGACAGAGATTATTGCAACTAATTGTAATGGCTTATGAAAATAGCAAAATTATTGTGCTCTATTGAACGCAGTTTCAACATTAAGATGGATTTCTTACAAAAAAAAAAAAAAAAAAAAAAAAAAAAAAAAAAAAAAAAAAAAAAAAAAAAAAAAAACTTGCAACCTTATAGAACCCTTGAAACTAATCAAATACAGATAGATAAATACACCTGTAATTTTGATCTGTAAAAAAACGAATAGCAGATTATTGAGCTCTGAAGCATAATAAGCAAATTGGATTAATTACATTAGGTTTCAATAAATGATTTTGGACACAATTCAAGAGTTTTAGTTGCCTGTTGAACACCAAAAATTACAAAAATCAATAATTCAGTTTATTAAATTCAGGGTTAGATAACTGAGTTCCAAAGCCCATCTATTTAAGCATCATATATCCTACTCTACAACAATCCTTCTTTGGATCCTGACCTTGTACATCAATGATTTAAATCTCCTTATAGTTTCATTCACAAAAATGGTCAGGGTATATGCGTGGCATTTTCAACCGGGAGATCAGTTTGTTTTTGATGCACTTAATTTGAGCATCCACACATCAGACTGCTTCTCCATTTCCAAAAGATCATGGAGGCGTGGGTCTTGGTGTTGCGGGATGAATATAGAAAGGAAAAATTTCCCATGCATATTGCTGAGAAAAAGTAGTTTTATTCATAACTTCTTTTACAAGTGGTAAATATATTAAGTGAACGCCTGTTATATGTAGATGTTTTTGCGTGTTTAATCTGGATATTCTCAGTTGATGCTCCAGCAACAGTCAATAGGTGCGTTCCATTTACCGTGATTCCATGCCTTCCAGCCTCTAAATATTGGTTGGGCAGCTCATTCTGCCCACTGTTATCTACCAATTTTTTGGGAAGTCAGCAAGGTGGCTACCAAAAAAACACCCCAACATTCCAAAGTTGCTTGTCAACTTTGTTGCAATTACACAAAGTTGTGTATTTCCACTGAACTATTTAACAATATTTTTGAATGTCAAACAAGTATAGTTTTGAAGTTTTATTACTGTTCTAATGAGATGTACATCTTCGAACAGGTATGTCAATCCACGAAGGTGAAGGCAGAGGTCAAATTTTGTTTTCAAAATCTAGAGGGGAGAGCAATTGCTAAGGATTTTTTTTTTTTTTATGAAAAATACCAGAACAAAGATATTATTCAACAAAGATACCAAAAAAGGTATTTTCCAAAATCTGGGGCATTAGGAGGCTCATCCCCTCCCCTCCCATTGACGCAACTGCCTTTAAAATACTGCAAATATGTGGATTACCAAACATATCTCTCTTTTCAAATGACAGAGAAGGAAATGTCAAAACTATCTTTCAATTAACAAAGCTTTAGTAAGTTGCTTCTTGAGACAAGCTTTGTACACAGAGATGAAAATATTATATTCATTCTGTTAACAAGTGACTTGTGTAGAATGTGGATTGCTAGGGGTCAAATCAGGCCTTAGCAGTCAATGTGACTTCATTCAATACTTCTCATGACATCTACAATCCCAAATACACAAGAATAAGGACACTAGGAACTCCCCTTGCTCAAGGAGGAAGCAGAAGATTTTCAAGTCAACACAGGTATTCCATTGATGCATGTGATTTTGTACCAAATTAACCAAACCAATTGATAATTAACAAACTAACAAATTAATAATTAACAATTAATAATTAATAACAAATAATTAACAAATTAATAATTAAACCAATTAACAAACCAAATTAATGATTCTCTTTACGTCTTCATATTCATCAAAAAATCAAACTTCAAGACTGTGGTTACAGCAAACAGATTTCCATTTTGTAAGAGGACACACTTCAAGCGTTGCTTTGAGCTATTAATGAGCAATTGCTGTTCAGTTGTATTAATCATAGTAGACAAAACTCTCAACTCCTCTATTAAACCATGTGCATTATGCAAAACGCAAATACATCATTATTTTGGCAACATTGTAGATACACACTTTTTGATCTAAGAGCTTGGTTTTCCCCAAAACAAAATTTTTATTAGACTGTAACAAAAATTGGTGAGCTTATAGTTTTTTCTAAGAGTTCTAGCATTAGCAAAACAGAAGTAACAACAATAATAAGAGATCAATATTACCAAGTATAGTATAAGTATTTTTACCTGATTTACAGCATTGTTTTCAGTCTGATATTCAGCAGTTAAATATAAAAACAGCTGTTTCACATTCCAATTAAACAAGTCCTGTACATCAGCTTTTAAATCAAATTGCACAATTCCAAGGTCTGTTCGTTCTGAGTTTGTGGCGTAATCATTTAAATTTTTTCTGAAACAAATAATCAATTAATGATTAGTTGCAAACTTAAGCTTGAACAATTTCAATGAACGATGAATAATTTCACTTTCCAGTGTAGATAGATGTAGATATTATAAAAAAAGAAATGGAAGAGTAGGCAAAGGCATGAAAATAGAAGAACTTCAAAGCATCAAACAGTTTGTGGTAATGAACTGTAAGTAAGAAGCAACCCGGCTCAAAAGAAACCAACACTCTAAGAAACAGAATTTTGATGCCAATAAATATATCAAAAGAATCGTATTTTTATGCTGATTCCCAATATATAAGTTTCATTAAGTTTAGTCTTACCTATCAAAGGTTACAAGTCTGAAAACATTTGCCTGATTTGCGAAAAAAGGGGAAAATACCCCCCCCCCCTAAAAGTCATAGAATCTTAATGAAAATCACACCATCAAATTCAGCATATCAGAGAACACTACTGTAGAGGTTTCAAGCTCCTATCTGCAAAAATGTGGAATTTTGTATTTTTTGCCATAAGAAATACCATGGAAGCATGTTTATTTGTTGTTTTTGTTTTTCCCAGGGGTGATTGCATTGCCCAGTGGTCCTAGAATATTGGGAGAGGGCTCATTCGAACAGAAATTAAAAATTCTAGTGCCCTTTTTAAGTAACCAAAAAACTGGAGGGCAACTAGGATCCCTCCCACAGCCCTTTTTATCTTAAAATCGTTCAATCAAAATTTTGAGATAGACATTTGGTTCAGCATAGTTGAAAAGCCAAATAAACATACCTTTTGAGATTTCATGACCCCCACAGCCCATGGGGAAAGGTCTTTAAGTTACAAAATTTGCCCATTGTTTACATGTAGTATTTGCTATTGGGAAGTATGCATACATTTTTTGGGTGAGGGTTGCGAATTTCCTACAGGTGGGATTTTCCACAGGGACAATTTTTCATGGGGAGGGAAGTTTTCGGGGGGTGAATTTTTCAGGGGAAATTTTACACTGGTGAAATTGGTCAGAATTCCTATACAAGATTCTTCTTATGTTTTGCTTTCTCTTTGTCAATTCAATTTTATGCATGGAGATGTAAAGGTTAAGTACCTGGGGTAAATTTTCACCAGAAATTAGTTGTCTAGAGCAGTGGTTCTCAAACTTATTTAGAAACTGTACCCCTTTTTACCCACAAAACATTTAGGTACCTATTCTCAGTTACCAATAGGCCTACTAAGTAAAATATAGCTAAAATATAAATAAAATTACCAGTCCTAGAGCTAAAGCCGGATTTCCAAGTATTATTTAAAAAACGATCAGAAATTAAATATAAAAAAAACAAGTTTTTTCAACTGAAAGTAAGGAGCAACATTAAAACTTAAAGCGAACAGAAATTATTTTATATATGAGAGGGGTTAAAGCATAAAGAGCGAGGTGTTGAAGAGGAGCAACACCCCTCATATACATAATAATTTCTGTTTGTTTTAAGTTTTGATGTTGCTCCTTACTTTCAGTTGAAAAAACTTTTTTTTATTTAATACAGAACTAAACACAGAGGGAAAAGGGTGAGACCCACTAGATACTGATTTTAAGGCAACATCTTCTATAGAAGCCACGAAAGTTGTCAGCCCAACTCCTTTTAATTTTTACTCGTTTTAAGTTTGACTAGGTTATATATTGTAATTCATGTTTAATTTTGGTTTCATTTATTTACTAATGGTGATTTGTGGTAGTTTTACACTTGGAAGACAAAAAAAAACTAACTTATAGAATTTGACAATGCTTTGGTCAATAAAAACTTAAATAATAAGAGCTTGTTGGTTCCCAAAGCCAACTAACCTTTCAAAGGAAAGCTAAACCTTCTTAAATTTCGTGGTGCCACATGTTTTCAGCTTAATGTTGATGATTTTTTGCCAACATTTTTTCTTCTTTTTTTTAATTTGGCACTCGCTGCTGCCCAAAATTGCAGAAGTTCATATCGAAGTCTTTTCAACAACAATGGATTTGTGGTTTTTCCAAGTTTTAAAGATATTTATGGTGTGCAAATTCCTCTTTTTCAATTTCCTTACCACTGCTCAACAAAACTAAGAAAAACACAACTCAAATAAAAATTTTCAAATTTGGAAAAACCAATTTTCAGCAGGGGTATTTTTGGTACTTGTCTATTATATAAAACATACTCAGGAATTTTCGATCACAAATCATGCGAACAAGACACAAGAAACTGGTCAAGCAACTCCTTTATACCAAAGAATCAGCTTTGGCTGGGTTGGAAAATAAATTGTAGCTATATTTTATTTCAGTATTTAGTTGGTATTTTGGTTAGGTTAGGTTACATATTTAATATATGTAACTTATTATATGTAACATATATGTAACATATTTTCTAATATATGCAACATATTTAATATATTTAATATACAATAAAATATATAATTTAGTAATCAGTACTGAATTAGCCTTTGAACTGTGAGGACGCAAATTGGATTTAACTTTGAATTTAATTGGTTTGTAAAAAGTGTATTTGTTAGACAGTGAAGATATTGCGAAACATTGAATTGGCTTGGGATTATAAACCTTGGATTACCACGTCATTTAATTATGACAAAAAAAGAAAATAGGCCAAAGACAATGATTCAAGCTCTGATTGAGTAGTAGTTCAGATGTCATTACCGCTTGCCCTGAGGGGTGGAATGAAATGCAAATATTTGATTAATTGAATTTTGCAAACGCTACAGAGTATTCCTGAAAGTTGGTTGTTATTCCTGAGGTAGCGTCGGTATTCAAACGCTGTTGGAAGTCGTCGGTGCAGGAGATAGGGGTCTTAGCCGTGCCCAAATTAACGGTGGCTTAGCGAACTGCACGTTCGCATCGACGTGGATAAATTATAGGTGCCAAAATAGGTAAGAGAGATTACATATTTTATTTTATTTGCACTTGCCATGGGGCGAAAAAGGAAGATTGCTAAAACTGTCCAAGTAGGATCCCAGTCTGTTGAGAACAGTTTGTTGAATTCGACCGTTTCATCTGAAGGGAATAATGATGTCGCTTCACTGAAGACCCTGGCGGATGATTTTGCTAAGATGCTAACAATACTTACTGAAAATGGTAAAAAACTAGACTCTATAAACGATAGTATAAAAATGTTAGAAAATCGTATGGTATCAGTGGAAAATACACAGTCTGAGCTAAAATCAGAAGTTAATACTACGAGTTCGCGTGTTTCACAGCTTGAATCTGATGTTCAAAGCTTAAGAAATCAAATGTCAATTATCGCTAGTGAAACGAAAAAGTATAAAACTGGGAGTGCAGATCTGTCTCGTCGGCTTATGGCATCTGAGTATCGACATACAGAGACGAATCTTATCGTTTGGAATGCTCCCTGCGAAAATACCACCCAAGCCGAAACGTTTTTTGACCAGTTGTGTTTGGAGGGTCTAGGTCTGTCCATGGTCCCGAGGTTTCGAGTTGTTGGTAATGTCCGTAAGGAGCAACCGTATTTTAAAGTTGATGTTGGTTCTCGAGATGCGAAGGTCAGTGTGCTTAAGAACGGAAAGAAATTAAAAGGTAAAGTTATCGGACACCATAGAAATGTGTCTGTTAGCGATGATGCACCAATATCAGTTCGTGAAGCTCGAAGGAAGTTGTATGTAAAGAAATCTAGATTAAATGCTATTGGAGTTTCATCATGGGTTTCCAATACAGTTCCACCATATATACAGATCGACCGTGGTGGTGTGGCGGCAAAATTTGGTTACGATGAGCTTATCCCTGAGTTATGTGACCAATAGATGGTTATATCATGAATGGTGAATTAAGATTTTGTTAAGATATTTTTTTTTTCGTTTTTTTTTGTTTTGTTTTGTATTTGTGTTTATGGAAAAGAAATGAAAAGTTGTTCTTTTTTTCTCATTTATTTAGTTTTTGTTAGAATTTAGAATGGGTAAGTGGTAGACACAGGTAGAGCATTGTGTTTTCTTTAATTATAATTTTCTGGAATTCAGTAATGGAAACAGTAAGCCTGTATTGTGACAGGCTAGTGTTAGTGACAATTTTTTACTTTTTTTGTATTCGTTTGTTTATTTATACTATTTTGTTAATATGTTTCTAATTATTTTTTAAGTTATATCGTGTTTTTTCCGGAGCTTCACTTACGTTGGATGCGGGACCACCGACCCTCCGAGTTATAGTAAGTTATTCAGTAGGTTAGGTTTGGTTGCAACTACCCTCCTTTTCTCTTATATATATATATATATATATATATATATATATATATATATATATATATATATATATATATATATATATATATATAATATATATATATATATATATATATATATATATATATATATATATATATATATATATATATATATATATATATATATATATATATATATATATATATATATATATATATATATATATATATATATGTATATATGTATATATATATATATATATATATATATATATATATATATATATATATATATTATATATATATATATATATATATATATATATATATATATATATATATATATATATATATATTTACAAAAAATGGTAATTGTTCGTAATGATCGTTTGGATTGGCTTGAGAATAATCCATTGAGTGTTTCGGATTTAGGATTAGGGGTACTTCACAGGGATTTTGATATGGGGGTAGATGATGTTTTTCCGAAGGTTAATTATAAGTGCCCAGTTGATTTACATACTGGACTGGCACCGGATAAACTTGGCATTTTTTCATCTGAATTGTCAGGGGTTAAATAGTACATTGGATTATTTGTCGGAGCTGTGTATGCTATCTGATTTTCATATTCTTGCACTTACTGAAACATGGTTAATGAATAATAACTCTGGACTATTGGATATTTTAAATTATAATATGTATGTTAAGAACCGTACTCACCATCAGCATGGAGGACTTGCCCTGTATATTAGAACTGATTTGAATGTGAAGGTTAGGGATGATTTGTTTGTTAATAAAGAGATGATTTTTGAGTGTTTTGTTACGGAGGTTGATAAGAATGGTGACCCATTTTTTATTGCTGTTTGTTACCGCCCCCCTTCAGCTAGTGTAGATTGTTTTTTAGAATTATTAGAGCAACAAATGGACCTTCTAACTCGTAAGAACATGCCGTGTTTTGTGTGTGGAGATTTTAAAATTGATTTGAAATTGTTAGCATTTAATTTAAAAGCCCGGAATTTTTTGAATTTAATGTTAGGTTATGGGATGCATCCTGCTGTAAATATTTGTACTAGAGTGACGGAGTCATCTTCATCTCTAATTGATAATGTATTTTTGAATGTTCCCCATGATTCGTCGAGTGTTGTGTTAAATGATGTTTCGGATCACTTTGATTTGGCTATATTAGTTCCGGGTATATTTAAGAATATTAATATTAATTGTGATGCTCGCCCTAAGCCTAAGAAATTATTAGTTGATTCAAATACTATTTCAAGATTTAAGCTTAGGATAGAACAGTTAGATTTTAAATTTTTATAAGAAGAATTAGATTAAAATTTGAAGTTTGAGCTTTGGTATGGTAAGATTAAGGATACGTTTTTGGAATGTTGTGAAGTGTCAGGAATACAGAAGAGAAGGGTGTCTCCGAATAAACCTTGGATTACAAAGAGTTTGTTACAGTCAATTAATAGAAGACGTTTTTTTATATAAGTTGTCAACAAGGAGCAATGATCCTCATGATAAAGTAATATATAGAGTTTATAATAGTAGGTTAAATGCTGTACTCTGACTGGCTAAGGTAGAATATTATAAGGTTAAGGTTAAAAAATTTGAGGGTAACCCGAGTAAGACTTGGAAATTGATTAAGTCGGTGACTTGCCCTGGTAGCGTCTTGATCCGTCCAGATAATATGGGAATGAATAATAATGTTGCAGATGAGATGTGTAATCA
The DNA here is from genome assembly GCA_027921565.1 of Artemia sinica. Classification (NCBI taxonomy): domain Eukaryota; kingdom Metazoa; phylum Arthropoda; class Branchiopoda; order Anostraca; family Artemiidae; genus Artemia; species Artemia sinica. The sequence goes on along the minus strand of CM051258.1, from coordinate 3,201,811 downwards.
ATTCGCTACTATTGGGCAGCGTGTGTCATCATCGGTGCCAGTATTTGATCAAGATGGAGATTTTCGTCAGTTCCTACCTGAAGATTGTGATGTGTCTGCATACCTTAAATCTGTAACTATTGATGAATTATTTGATGTTATAAATAATATGAAAAATGGTGCATCAGGAGGCGATTTTATTTCGTTGAAGGTTTTGAAGTCGATATTACCTGTTATATCTAGTCATTTTTTAGGACTGATAAATAATTGTTTAAAAGCTGGAATATTTCCCGATTGTCTAAAGTGCGCGAATGTTAACCCGATATTTAAAGGAGGGGATAAGAATTGTTTTAGTGATTATAGACTGATTTCTTTACTGCCATTTATTTCTAGAGTGTTTGAAAAGTTGATTCATAGTAGGATGGTAAGTTTTTTCGAGAAAAGACAATTTTTAGTTCTAGTCAGTTTGGGTTTAGGAGTCATCATTCTACAGAGCATGCAGTTTTGTTTTTAACAACTTTTATTAATGATGCTTTAGACAAGGGTCTGAAGATAGCTTCGATATTTTTGGATATTACTAAAGTATTTGACTCTGTTGATCATGATATACTAGTTCAAAAGCTATATAGTAGTGGTATACGTGGTGATTTTTTAAATGTGATAGTTAGTTTTCTTAGTGGAAGGACTCAGTGTGTCGTGATGGATGGAGTTACATCTAAAATTGAATATATTTCGATTGGAGTACCCCAGGGTTCCGTTTTGGGCCCTTTGTTGTTTTTGGTTTATATTAATGACCTTTGTAGAGCTTCAAGTAATGTGTCTTGTTCTTTGGACCTTGATACTTACGGTACTAAAGGAATTCTACCATGTTTTGCTGATGATGCCCATTTTACTGTAGCTGCTAGAACTGAAAATGAGTTGATGACTATATTGAAACAAGGTATTTCTTCGATTGAAAAGTGGATGCGAGTAAATAAATTGAAACTGAATCATAATAAGTCGAATTTTTTTATTTATGGTAGAATTACTGGACATTATCCATGGTTTAATAGGATAGAAGTAGGGCACCATACTATTGTAAGATCTACTAGTACTAGATACCTTGGTGTTATAATTGATGAAAGCCTTAGTTTTAAAGACCATATTGCATCTGTTAGCAGCCAATTGTCTGGTAATATTGGTATTATGCGTAAACTTAGGTATCTTTTTCCGTGTGAAATTCTGAGAATGTTGTATTTTTCTATGGTTCACCCATATCTCATTTACTATTGTATGGTTTGGTCGAAAACATTCGTAACTCACCTCCATCCGCTCTGTGTAACACAGAATATGGCAATTAGAGTTCTGTACGGTGATCAAATTGACCTATCTGTATCAGTGAGGCATCTTTACCGCGAGTATAAAATTCTACCGTTGGCAGGAATATGCGTATTCTATAATGCTCTGTTTATGTTTAAATATTTAGCTTCGGAGTTACCATCATGTTTTTCAGGAATGTTTAGTCTTGCGTCTACTATTCACGATCATTTGAAACGATCTTCTCAGTTGGTGCGAAGATCAGCTATGGTCACGTCTAGGTCTAGGTTTTCAATTCGCCATGTTGTTCCGTTAGTTTGGGAGAGTTTGCCAGAGGATTTGAGGAATGTTGGGGGTTTGCAGGATTTTCGTAAGTCGCTAAAGAACCATTGTTTTGATGTGTATATTTTGAATGGATTATTCTACGCCACTTAAGTTATGTTTTTGAGGAGGGTTTAGTTGCAGCTGAATATGATTATAATTATTATAATTTTGTTAGGTGTTGTTTGGAGGTTCGTTGGTTTTCGGGTCCGCTAAGTTGAGCTCTAATTATATTTTTATTTTATTTATTTTTTTTTCTCTCTCTTTTTTTTGGTTTTTTATTTATTAGGAGGGTTTTCTCCCGCACAAGCATGCTTCAGGGAATCGATGATGTATATTTTATTTTTTTTTTTAAAATAAACCCAGTCTTACTTACTTATGCTATGCTTTACCCCCCCCCCCCCACACACACACCCTAATGTGTAAATATATAGCCCAAATTTATTTCTAAACTATTATATTTTCATCATATTTTGTTTGATTTCATTAGTATTAACCAAACTTCACTTATTGAGTGTGTTTTATATAATAGACAAGTACCATATTTTCCAGGGGGGAGGGTAAACGCCTAGAACCGTTTCCAAGGTCTTATCTCTGCTCCTTTTTACTACTAATGCTTAGAGTATTGCCTAGATGAAAGATCTTAACATCATGAGAAAAATATAATTTTCCCTTAACTCTGGTTTGAGTCTGCTTTTATATGACTCTAGATTCTAAAAACATAGTTCTACTGACTTCAGGAGGATTTCAGCTAGCCTATTTTACTTCTTTTTTTTTCACATTGGATGTGGATTTTCCCAGTTTCTTTAAAGCCTTGTAAATCAAGATTTAGCAGACACGAAGCTCAAAACTCTTTCCCCCAACCTTGGGTTTTGTATATCTCTACAACCCACCCCTTTAATGGGGCCAGACAATGCTCTAGGCTACATACGAAAGTTGGTGTTTTTTTTTTTTTTTTTTTTTTTTTTTTTTTTTTTTTTTTTTTTTTTTTTTTTTTTTTTTTTTTTTTTTTTTTTTTTTTTTTTTTTTTAATTTGCATTATTTGGCAGCCTAAACCACCTATTGATGGAAAACAAGCATAAAAGATAGTGTTAATCACACAAAATTAGCAAACTTGTGCATATAGCCCATAGCTATTTCTGGCACCACTTGGAGGAGGGCATATGCAATTGTGATGGCAGGGATTGACAGGCTATATCTGGAAAGAGAATTGAATAAAGAATCAAATAGTATATTTACTTTTTTCCCCATCTGATTTCTCCCCTATACCAAGGGGGGAGGGAAGTTTGAAACATGCTAACTCCCCTGGATGCAACCCAGGTTATTATTGTGTATCCTTATAATTTTATCACCTTGTAATGGTACTATAGGATTAGAAGCATAAAGAGAGCCCTCTTGGCCAAAAATCTATTAAAAAAAATCCTTAGAAACTACACAAAAATATGTCAGTGCTAGGATAGTAAAAACCTATGCAAGTACAACAGGTGTGTCAATCATACCTCCTAGTTGTGTTTCATGCCTTTCATGTGGCGGGTTTATTTACTTCTTAAGAAATAAGGAATGATGTGATTAGTTCACAAAATTATGTCACAGTACCATTACAATACAATCCTACAGTACTGTTACAAGGCGATAAAATCATAAGGATACACATTGGTAACCTGGGTTGCATCCAGGGGAGTTACCATGTTTGAGCCCCCCCCCCTGAAATTTTTACATGAAATTTCTCCCCATAACTTTTCTAAATTCGTATTTATGAAGCTATTGGGAAGTGCCTGAGTTGTCAAACACCTTTGGTCCTTAGTTTTATAGATTATGAGCAAGCGTTTGATTCAGTTGATAGAAGAGCTTTAGCAAAGGTTTTATCCTTGTATGGTATACCAGACAAATACATTAAAGTGATTAGTGCTATGTATGAGAATAACATTGCTGTGGTTAAGGTAGGAAATGAGGTTAGCAGCTGGTTTTGTATTAAATCAGGAGTTAAGCAGGGTTGTGTTCTATCCCCTTTTATATGAATTAATTAAAAAAACTTTCCGAAAAATAAGTTTTTCAAAGAAAAGTAAAGGCCATTTTAAACTTAAGCTCAGGAGACACCAATACCTGTTAAAATTCAAACTCAAAACGACCAGAAATTACTATTAAAGAATAAATGAAACCCAAAGTGAACGGAAATTAAATAAATAATCATATCAAAAAACATACAACAAGTAATAATATAAATGAATAAATAGATCTTAAAGCGAGTAATGCTTAGATTGAATATGAAAATCAAGCTTAAAACGAAAAAAAAATATTTTGCTATTAAAGTATAAATGAAACTTAAAACAAACAGAAATTAAATAAACAATCAATGCAAACAATTATACAATATATAATAATGTAAATGAATAAATAAATCTTAAAACGAGTGAAACTTAAATTGAATATGCAAATCAAGTTTGAATCGAATAAAAATAACTACAAACAAGAGTTTGGGTATCGCCTCACTGCAGAAGCCTAAAACCTACTGCATCATTGGCGCCTTACTGAAAACTATATGAGTCTTGAACAGTCTTGGAAAGTATAAACAAAATCAAATGGAATATTAGATATATAATGATATTAATTGTTGAAAGATCCATCAGTTCAAGATTTTTTTCACTGTAATTTTTATTTTCATTTTCAATGCTGTAAGAACTGGAAAAGAATAAATTTGTAATGTACGAGTAATTCGTTTTCAGTGAAGCGCCAATGACGCACAAGGCTTTAGGTCTAGTGTATTATCATTTCTTTTCATCCTTTGTTATTATTATTATTATTTCTTTTATTTTTTTTTTAGGGTGCCTGTTTTCGAGTATAACTCACTGTGTAGGCACCCTCTGTAAATATTTTGTTTTCCATTGATTCATATTGTAAAAGTATTATTTTGTCTTGTAGTGATTTAATGAGAAATTAAATGAACTTGAACTTGAACTTTTTACACTCAAAGAAGGGGGCAGTACCCAAATTTTGTTTGTAGTGAAACTATATTTGTCTTGACCAATCATGAAAAGAGCTAATAAATTAAACTGAATATTTGATGCATAATGATATTAATTGCTGAAAGCTCATCAGTTCAAAATTTTACTGTAATTTTAATATTTATTTTCAATATTAAGTACAAAAGAAAACATTTGTAATATAATTCGTTTTCAGTAAAGCGCCAATGACGAAAAAGTGCTCAAAAATATATTTTCTATCTGAAAATCACCTATGCTGAACAAAATGGCTATCTCAAAATTTTGATTAGATGTGTTTGGGGGAATGATGGGCGGGAGGAGGGGCTAGTTGCCCTCCAATCACTTTCGACTATTAAAAAGGGCACTAGCCCTTTGAATTTCCAATCCAATGAGCCTTTTTTGAAGTTTCTATGACAATGCCTTCTATAAAAACCTTATTTGCCCCCAGGGCATAACTTAAAACCCTTTCCCTAAGGGTTGTGGGGGAGTTTCCTCCTCAAAAACATATTTTCTATCTGGATATCAACTATGCTGAACAAAATGGTTATCCCAAATTCTGATTGGATGTGTTTGGGGGAATGATGGGCATAGAGGGGGGGCTAGTTACCCTCCAAACACTTTCAACTATTAAAAAGGGTACTAGCCCTTTGAATTTTTAATCGAATGAGCCTTTTTTAAAGTTTCTATGACAACGCATTCTATAAAAACCTTACATGCCCCCAGAGCATAACTTAAAACCCTTGCCCTGAGGGTTGTGGGGGATTGTCCTCCTCAAAAACATATTTTTTATCTGGAAATCAACTATGCTGAACAAAATGGCTATCTCAAAATTTTGATTAGATGTGTTTGGGGAAATGATGGGCGTGGGGGGGGGTAGTTGCCCTTCAATCACTTTTGACTATTAAAAAGGATAGTAGCCCTTCAAATTTCCAATCGAATGAGCCTGTTTTGAACTTTCTACAACAACGTCTTCTATAAAAACCTTATATGCCCCCAGGACATAACATAAAACCATTGCCCTGAGGGTTGTTGGGGAGTTTCCTCTTCAAAAATATGTTTTCTATCTGGAAATCAACTACGCTGAACAAAATGGCTATCTCAAAATTTTGATTGGATGTGTTTGGGGGAATGATGGGTGTAGGGGGGTGGGGGCTAGTTGCCCTCCAATCATTTTTGACTATTAAAAAGGGCACTAGAACTCTTGATTTTCAATCAAATGAGCCCCCTTTGAAGTTTCTAAGACGACTCCTTCCACATGAAGTGCCTCTGGAAAAAAAACAACATTGGAGCCATATGGCCTTTATTATAGGCAATGCTACAGCATTGCCTCTGATTATTTTGATGGACTTTGTATTAAGGAGCACAGGAAAGGCAATGGGAGACCACAGAATCAAATGGGGAGGAAAAAGTCTCCTGGACTTAGATTACACTGATGATTTAAGCATCTTAGAGGAAAGTGTGAGCAAAATGAATGAACTTTTAGAGGTTTTGCGAGTTCCGGGTGCTAGAATAGGTTTGAAAATTAATGTTAAGAAGACTAAGTCAGTAAGGCTAGGAATAAGTGAAGACGAAAAGGTGACGTTGGGTAATGAAAAGATTGATCAAGTGGGCAGCTTCACTTACCTTGGTAGTATTATTAGTAAAGATGGTGGGAGCAGGGAAGATGTTAAAAATAGAATAGCCAAGGCTCAGGGTGTTTTTTCACAGTTAAAAAAAGTCTGGAAGAATAGGAAGATAAGTCTGCAAACCAAGATTAGAATATTAGAAGCTACAGTGATGACAGTGGTCAAATATGGCTCTGAAGCATGGATGCTCCGAAAAGCGGATGAAGATTTGCTAGATGTTTTCCAGAGAAATTGCTTAAGGATTGTTCTGGGTACCCGGCTGACTGACCATATTTCAAACAATAGGCTATACAAAAAATGTGGTTCAATACTGCTCTCTAGGGGTATAATGAAAGAAAGGTTGAGATGGTTAGGGCACATTGTGTGGATGAAGGATGAGAGATTGCCAAAGATTGTTCTTTTCAGCCAACTGTCTAGGGCTAAATGGAAAGTGGGTCATCCTCATCTAGGATGGGAGGATGTCATAAAGAAAGATTTAAAGGAAATGGGAATTTCGTGGGAGGCTGTAAAAAGGGAGGCTTTGAATAGACTGGGATGGAGGAGGAGCGTGTGTAGCTGTGTTGGCCTCAGGCAGCTTGGTGCTGCAGCAAGTTGTTAGTAGTAGTAGTAGTTAAAGAATTTGGAAACATATGGATTAAACCAGACAAAAAAAAAAAAAAACTAAAAAACAAATCCTAATATAGCTCAAAATATTACTGAAATCATAGTAATTGTGTCTCCAAATAAATGGAATCCTAGGTCAAATAATGGTTGACTTCAACCAAAACTAAGGGGAAAAAACTTTTATCTAATCTTCTATGAATTTTTTGGTAATTATGCACCTAGATTCATAGTGTGAAGTAGAAACTCCAATTAAAAAAATACCATTGTATTCCTTATTTAACCCTCTACAAATATTATGGTTTCTACAGTTATGGACCATACCCCCCTCTGCCCCCTGTAACGAGCCCCCTAAAAAAAACTGTACAATAACCAAATTCTATCCTTATAATATGCAAAAAATTTCTATTGATCAAATTCTTATGATTCCTTTCACTCAATCCATACTTTATAGACATTTTAAAATGGTATATTTAAATAATTGTTCTCATTCTTTTATAGGCTTAATGATGTAATTCTGGGTTTGAAAAAATAAAGTACCTGTTTAACAAGCATAATATCACAGCTTCATCAATGAAAAACAAAGGATAAATATACCGCTTAGGGCTATATCTGGTATCATTAGAGTCTATGGCCTCTCAAAGGAAACCTCAACTCCTGCTTGTACGTATAATACAAGTAGGGCTATATACAAAGCCCCAACCCTATACAGAGAACTTCTGAAAAAAAAAATATAATACAAAATCTAGCTTCATAATACACAAAAAGGGTCTATACAACAAATTTTTACAATTCCTTTCACTTAATCCATGTTTTTTTAGTCATTATTAAATAGTAATTTTATTTAATTGTTCATATACTTCAGTTGGCCTAATGATGAAATGCTGAGGTATAGAGAAAATACCTGGGGTATATGAAAATACCTAATCTTGGGGTAGGGGGTATAAAAGAAAATACCTGTTTAACAAGCATAATATAATAGCTCTGGCAATAAAAACTAAAGGGTAAATGTCCTGCTTAGGGTTATATATGGTACCATTGCTATGGCCTACTTTGAAGGGAGCTTTGAGTCCTACTTACACATAAAACCTATACCAGGCCTATCCTCAAGTGTTACTATCATATTTGGTATTTCCAAACCAAAAATACTGCTCAGTTGTCAAAAGAAATAGAAGATGATTCAAAATCAGCTGACTTAACCTGTACAAAGAGTACTGAATCCAAAATATATACATGGATTATCCAGGTCCTGAAATCCAAAGAGCTACTGCAAGTCAAATAATTAAAACCAAGCTACAAGCTACCATACAAAATACACTAAGCTGACAATATCGGCAGACTAACCAAGCATCAGAAGAAACTGCAACCTGTCAAGTGCAGTATAAACAGATTTATAACTCCTTTGTGTCCTATTTGTTATTGTATTCAAAATATGCTATTATATGTTTATTTTACTATTTATTTGTAACATAGCCCATTATTACTATTTATTTATATTGTTGCCCTATGTGTTATTGTATTGTCCTTTTTGGCAGTTTGTCACAATGGTATGATTTAGCATCCATTTTTAGTGCTAATAGCTATTTAAATGAACAATTACAAACACTGTATTAAGAAGACCAGAACACTTTGATTCATTAGTAAACACTCCTTCCAAATATAATGGTTCCTACTATGACAAAATCCCTCCAACCATCTATTTTAATGGGTTCAGACAAGCAAATGCAGAACTACCAGAAAACACTATTGCAATGAAAGTCTAAACTTTATAATATGCTAAAAGATACTGTTCATCAAATTTCCACTTTTTTCTTCTTAATTTCATGTACATTTTCAATCATTTTTAAATTATATATTTATCCAGCTGATCTTATATTTTCATAGTGATGTGATGGTATTGACAGGGTTAAGAATAAAATACCTCTTAACAAATTGATTTAAAATGATTCATTCTATGAAAAGCAATGGATAAATATATGGTAACAGTTTATATAAGTGGATCTACAGAACAAAACATGATATTAAAAGTAGTGCCATCAAATTCTTTAGTTTATGCTCTATTCAAATATTATATTTGAGATGGGACAATGTACACCCTCCCCCCTCCCAGATGGTCTCAAATATAACTTAAAGGATCCTCAGTGCCATAAGGGACACAACCCTGTTTCAGTACTCTCTCTACATGGCTGTTAGCTGGTTTGTCAAAGTTGTGTTTCTCTGAGTCAATGTCTATCTCAATTCTGTCATTTATACTGAGGGTAAGGGTCTCCCTTATTCTAGTCTATGAACCATATGTACAAAAATGTTCTCTCCAAAATCAATCCAGGCCATTTTTGAAACTGTTTAAGGTTTCAGATTTCACAACTATTTCTGGAAGTGAGTTCCAGCTAGCCACTGCTTGGACACTCCAAAAATTGACCCTTAATCTATTTACTGTTATAGGTTTGAATATTTTTTCTTGGTGTCCTCTTGTGATATTTATTTTTTAAGGGTGAAAATACCTCTGGAAAAACATTTTTCCAGGTTGTGCTTTATTTTTTATATCTGTATCTGGTCTCCTCTCATTCATCTATATCTCAGGGTGGGTATGATCACTTTGAATAGTTGTTCTTCATAGCTTATGTCTTTCAAATTAAATAGAAGTTTGGTGGCATGTCATTGGACCCTTTCCAGGGTAGCCAATTCTGTTTTATAGTGGGGTTCCCAAATTATGTTCCCATACTCTGTGTAGGTCTGACAATCCTCTTGTAACTCAATATAGTCCTAGGATATTTACAAAACTAAAAGTACCTTATTTGGCTGGACAATAGTTATGAAAATTTATTGAAAAATATCATAATTCTTACTTTATAACATGCATTATGTCTCTACTGATAAGATTATTATTTTTCCTTCTATTGTTTCCATTTCTGTCAGTGTTGATTCAATTTACAGGTACATAGATTGAAACAAGAGCAATACTTGGGAAAAAAATATAATTTTTGGGCAGTTTATATCACTGACCTAAAAATAAAGTGAGCATTCCACTTAATAACTTTTTTGTTATACTCTTCTAAACATAAAAATGGCTTTAGGACTAGTTGCAAATTCAATTTTAAGCTCAGTACACACCCTCAAAGATGATATCTTTTTCTCTCCATTTTGGCTATATAAAAGAGTTAGAAACAACATTTCTTACTTCATTATATGCATAACCATTGGAGTTAATACATTTCAATTGCAGCTCTACTATAATTTACCCCCACTCCCTTTATATGCAAATTCATAAGCCAAATTATATACTACAGTAAATTCTAGTTTAGCTGCTTTTTGCTATCTTGGAAAAGGGTTAGGTTAGGAAAATGAAACTGTCAGGGATGAATCTAAAGACTAAAGTATATACTGAAAAGGTATTTTGAAGTACCTGCCTCTACTCCTTCTCTGTCTAGAGGGCACTAACATGGGCGCCCATAAGCTGAATTCTAGGGGAGGGGCAAACCTCATCTAATTGGCACTTTTAATGCTATATAATAAAAATCTTGGAACAAGAATAGAAAAATAAGGCAGCATCATTCAGCCAGGGGGGGGGGCAAGCGCCCCCCTGCCCCCCCCCTTATGGGCACTAACCTTTAGTAACCTTTAAAAATCTTTGTATTATAAAAGTGATACCTTTCAAATCTTCTGCTTAACCCTTTGACTGCACCTAGCTTTTTAAGACTATGGCCAGCTTTACATGAATTTTATGCAACACAACACCATAGCGGCATGTGGCCCACTGTGCACAATAATTTCAGTGATGCATATTTATTCATTTAGAGGAGTTGGAATAATTTAGATGAGATGAGTTTGTTTTGTTTAGCAGTTAATAGTCCTCTTTTTTTTAATAAGAATATTTGCAAAGGGAGTGCAATGAAAGATGGTTACTCAAATACAAAGAAAATTTATTTTAAAAAATTTGTATTTATAACACCTTACATAAAATTAATAATTTCTTTATGAAACTAGGCAAATATAGTAGTATGAAGCAGTGAACTGTAGAAATATATAAACACAGATTCTATTGTGCAATGTTAACTTTGCAGGTTGAAATACACTTATAGATGATTGAACATAAATAACACAAGGCACAAATAGTTGTGTTGAGCAGTAAACTATATAAAAACAAGCCACAAAAATGCTCATTTGGAGCATATATGGGGCATCATTTTACAAATATATAGGCCTATGTCCAAAGCAGCAAAAGGGTTAAGTAAAGTACAAAAAAAAATCTGATTTCAGCTTTACAACTTTGCTTAATCCCAATTTATGATGTTTAAAAGATCTGTAAATACAGTTCATAAATTTAGAAAAAAAAACAACATTTGTTATGGCTTAAAATTATACTCAAATAACAGGAATTCTATTTTCAAGAGTAAAATCAGAGAAAAAGAAACTGAAAAGTAAGGTAAAATGTTGTTGTCAAATGTCAAAACCTGTCAAGTAGGCCTAGTAAAATTCTAAGACTTAGAAATCAGAAGTGGGTTAAAATAGAAGCTTGGTAATACCTTCCTAGAGTGTTTTTGGCCCTGAATTCATTACTGGAAGTTTGATTTTCCAAGTATATCCTCTTTCCAAGATTAGCAAAAGTAGTTTGTCTAGAATTTTACCATTAAAATTATATTTTTGAGTAAAGCAATTATTATTTTCAGAAAGAGCATAAAAAAGGCATCAAGTTCTATTTTAACCTTATTTGTAGGCCACTAACCCAAATTAGCATAAATTTACTAGTTTTTGCTAAACAGACAGGGGAGGGTTAAAGTGTGGGGTAAATATTTACCAAATCATATTATTGAATTAAAACTAAAGTGAATATACCACTTGATGCCTTTTTTTATGCTTTTTACAAATGTAATAATCATTTTTGTTGAAAATGAATTTTAGCCCCCACCCCTATACACACCAATTCAGGGTATATATTTGCACATTAACAGGGTGGGGGAAAGTTTAAACTTACCTCTCATTTACATCAGAATAAAATTACCCCAACCCCCCTAATGTGCAAATATATACCCTGAATTGGTATATATATGGGTGGGGGCTAAAATTCATTTCCAACAAAAATGACTTTTGGCTATCTTGGAAAGGGGTTAGGTTACAAAAATAAAACTTTCAGGGATGGGTCTACAGGTTAAAGTATGTCCTGGGAAGGCATTTTGAAGTTCCTACCTTTGCTCCTTCTCTCTCTAGAGGGTCAAACATACTATTGAGTTGGAATAAAGTGAATACACCATTTGATGCCTTTTTTATGCTGATTATGAATATAATGATCATTTCTATTGGAAATGAATTTCAGCCCCCTCTATATATGCCAATTCAGGGGATATATTTCTACATTAGGGGGGGGGGCAAATTTAGTTTCTGATGTAAATGGGAGGTAAGTTTAAACTTTACCCCCCCCCCCCCCTAATGTAGAAATATATACCCTGAATTGGCATATATAGGGGGGGGCTGAAGTTCATTTCCAATAGAAATGATTATTATATTTGTAATCAGCATAAAAAAAGGCATTGAGTGGTATATTCACTTTATGCATAAGTCAATAATATGATTTGGTAGAACTTTACCAAAATTTTGACAAAACAACATTTTACCTTTATTTCCAGTTAGCCTATCAGTTTCTTTTTCTCTGGCTTTAGTTCTGAAAATTGCAATTCCTGTTATTTGAGTAGAATTTTAAGCAATATATGTTTTTTTTCAAAATTTTGGAAATGAGTGCATATCTTTAAAACCTTATAAATTGGGATTGAGCAAAGTTGTGAAGCTGAAAACAATTTTGTTGTACTTTATTGAAGCATAAGATCTATTTTGCAAGGTTTCACTTTTATAGCACACATATTTTTAAAGGTCATCAAAGATCAGAACCCTCTAGAGGGAGGAGTGGAGGTGGGTACTTCAAAATACCCTCCTGGGACTTCAAAATACCTTCAAGATACCTTCACATGGCATACTTTAGCCTGTAGAATCTGAAACTGAAACTTTCATTTTCCTAAACCTAACTACTTTCCAAAATAGTCAAAAGCAGCTAAATTAGAATTTTACCTAATTTTTATGTTTTCCTCTCAACAGCCCCTATTCTAGGCTTATACTGATTATGCTAGGTCTAGGGCCTAAATAACAAGCTAATAAACTTACACTACTACTTTTACAGGAACAATATCAGCATGAGCCATGTATGGGTTTGTGACTGTAGATAGGAAACAAAGTGATGTACATACTGCAAGCACAGTCATGAAAAATGTTGAAATAGTATTAAGTCTAGTTAAAAATGTATGCATTTTGGTAATATAAATAGCCCAAGATGGGAGATGACGTGTCTAAAATTGTCTTATTTCTTCCATAAGCGTTCAAAAATGAGATATAGGAGCAGGGCTTCTACTCTCGAAAATTGAAATTCGGGGACAAGTTTTAAAAATTCGGGGAGTTTTCGGGGACAAGTCTTCAAGATTCGGGGATTTTTCGGGGAAAAACAAAATGGAATTTCGTTGTGAAAATTTGGGAGCCAGAATTCGTTTTAGCTTCGTTTTCAGGCTCAAGTAGGGCTTGTATCTGCGTAGTAAATCAAGCCTTTTACAAAATAGGTTTTAGAGCCAGAGCCCGGGATTGGAACCCATAGCTGAAAACACTCATTGCTGATATTGCGGCAAAAACTTCAAAATTGCTTTTAAAAAAAAGAAAAGAAAAATAGTGAACACATGTGAACTGTAAATACCAGTAGCAATTTTGTATTAAGTCATTAATCTCAGAAATTCATTAATAATATTTAAAAACAAAAACGAATATTGTTTGCGGTTTCTAGATAAGTAAATTAAACAGACAAATTCAACCTATAAGTACGGGGTAATATTAAAACTTAAAACAAAAAAATCCTCCCACGGAAAATACCCCCCCCCTCCTCACAAAAATATACCCCGCAGAAAATGATCCCCTGCTGAAAATACTCCCCACGGAAAATACCCCCACGAAAAGTATCCCCCGCGAAAAATACCCTAGGAAAATACCCACCCCCGTGCGGAAAATACCCCCTCCGAACATTCATGTTTTCATTGTTTGTTTCTACTATGCTTTTCTCTCTTTTGGTTACCTCATAATTACTATATAGTTACCGATTAACCCCCAACCCTCCCACCAACACTGTGACCATCCATATTCCAAATATGATACTTATTGCAGTCTCATTTTTATATCAGCCCATCTGATGCCTGGACATGATAGCTGTAGGCTACAAATCATATAATATTTTATAATTCTTTTACTTCGCGCTAACATTATTTGGCATTATTAACCAATTGTTCGGGATAAATATGTCCGAAAATATTTAAAACTTGACAAGAAAACAATATGAGCATAATACCCAAATTTTTACTTTAAGCTGTATTGTAAATTTTCCTATGGATAATATTTTTGGGGTTACTTCCGTTTGAATCCTCTATTCCTCGACCTTTTACATAATATGTAGCTAAATTTTGCCTCATTAGGAGGGGGAGGTAGTTGTGCATTTTTTATGGTAAGAAGATCGTATTTAGGGATAGTTCTTAGGAAAAAATAAATTATACCACATTTTCTTAAAAAAAAAAAATTATCTCATAATTATCCCTTATACAGGGTTATTAATTGTTAAAGCATTAGAAGTTGTAAAGGTAGGCCTTAGACATTTAAACAAATTTACTTGGCTATCCCGAATTTGAGCAGAACATATTTCCCGTAAAATTTCCGTTGCCTAACTAACAGGTTTGCAAGACCGTAAAAAGTTCCTAACCCTGCAGTTTAAAATATTACACCCACTGAAAATATTACACGGATGAAGGGACCAGAATAATAATTGTGAGGGAGTGCTGGGTGAATACGTTTGAGGATAAAGGGTGGTATGACAAATATAATTCTCAGATAAAAAGAAAAGAACTTAAATTTTAGACACCGAATGAAACAAAAATTTAAATGGTAAGAATTCCTGGCAAAAAGATTAATTTCTTCAATATATTATGCGTTCAATTATTAAGTATTAAACATTAATACAGTATGTCCAAAACCGAAAATAGCAAAAGAAAACCAAATTTTAACTTATGATTCGGTTTTCAAAACAATTCTCTTTCTTTAGAAGTTCAATTTCAAAATCCAGAATTTAACTGAGCGTTCCGTTAAACAACTTCAAGTATAATTCTTGGCTAATTTTGTCAAGATACTTGACCACGAATGATGTAAATGTAAGAATCTTATAGCATTTGGAATACTGCATTTAAAATTATTAAATCTAAATAAAAGAAAGTAATACTTTTGTGAACATATAAAGAATGGTCTATAATTAAATTGTATCGGTCTGGTTCTTATGCAAAGTAACAAAGGAGACGAAGATTGACGAACAAGAGAGTAGTGAAAAACTATGGTATGTAAAGTAATGTTTGCTAGGAATAGTCACTAGGGGCCAAACCGTGGTTGTAATTTTCGGGGAAATTTCGGGGATTCGGGGAAAAATAATTTTTTTCGGGGAGACACATAGATTTTCGGGGAAATCCCCGAAAATTCGGGGATAGTGGAAGCCCTGTATAGGAGCTTCAAAGAGCTAAATATCCAAGAGCCATCGTCCAAAACTAGGCTTTTTGTTGCCCGCACTGAAGCCAGTTTCTTTCTCAATATAGTAGCCTATAGATTGCTTTTATATTTGAATCTTATGCTAGTCAAGTTTACGGCTTCAAATAATGAGCGGCAGCGGCATCAAATAATGCCGCTGTTGAATTTCTCGCATTGATTTTATTGGGCAAAGTGGGACTAGGGTTGCCATATAAAGCATGAAAATCCTATTTTAGCCCTATTTTATTATGTGTAGCACTATAACACGTACTCAGGTTGTTATAACAGTTCTAAAATAACATGAAAGTACTATTTTATCACTATTATAGTCAGTTTGGGTAACTGTACCACTTTAGGAACTGACTGTGGTGGCAACCCTGAGTGGGAGCAAACCACTCGGAGTAATTAAGCACTACTTTAACCTTTACCACAAAACCGTTCGCACTGCTTTTTAAGAAGTGAAAGTAAGAACAAGTCACTATCTTCAACCTTTGCTCGTCGACAGTGTAACGGAAAAAATGGAATCGACAATTGGACTGGGCAATTTTACGTGATTAAGTTTAGTGCTAAACTGAAAAAAGTCTCTTGAGGAAAACATCAAGATGATCATTGGGCTTCTGATCTGCCCTAGTCATAAGAGCCGGCGTGGTTAACGGCCTTTAATGAATACCAGGAAAGGTTCACGACGAACAACATTCTGGGCGGTCATCGGAAAAAAGGTAAGGCTCCTTGGGTCGATGGTCTGTAAGTAAAACACTTACAGTACGGTAGACACGTGCTGTTTTAACACCTAGTTCTCTATTCCTGCTAAGTATGTCCCTAAGTCACTATGTGATGGACTAGTATCATGTTTGCCTAAAAAGAATAAGAACGCAACGCTAAATAATTTCTATAGACCTATAACCATATTCCCTGTTTTTAGCAAGTTACTTGAAAATATAATTTGTCAGTTTCGGTATGAACAGTATCATTTTGGGGATAATGAAATTGGATTCAGACACGGATTGGGAGTGCTAAATGCACATTCTGCGTTTTTTTTTTTAACAAAACGACACAAGATGATGAAAAAAATTCTGTGCGAATACCCAACTGAAATATCTAAAGCTTTTGTTTACACTTTACATTAATAGTCTTAAGTCTTAAGTCAGTTAATTTTCAACAACGGATTGCAATCTCAATGCACTGTTAACACAAACAGCAACGAGAAATCCCACCTTATACTATTGATAGCCATATTGTAATTAGTCACCTATCGCATGCAGATGGCATACTTCCTCTCGCTGAAAACCTTTCTTCAATGTAAAGAGCAGGTGAGGCTCTTCTGGCCAATTTGTCTAATATTGGCCTTGCTATTGGGCCATTGAAAACTGAGTTCCTGATTTTAAACTCAGATGAAAAGTCTCAATCAGAGTCCCTTAAAATAGCTTCGATCACTGCTCCTAGATCTGACCCTCTGAGTTATTTGAGTGTTCCTGTTGGTTCATTGAAAAGAGCAACATGCACTCTTGTAATTGATGAGTTAAAAAAGAAACTTCACAAAACAATGGTCTGCTGACAAAAATTAAAGGGCAATTTGATATATACACGTTGGGAAGGCTTCACAACTCCATGTTTGCACTGCATGTGTTTTTCATAATTCTATTTGGTATCTCTTCTCTATAACTGGAAAAACAAAATCAGAGTCTAACTTTAACTAAATACTAATTATTTTATTAATATCCCTCTGTGGTTCCAGAGCTCCCACATCAGCAAAAATTATAGTGTTTCTGATATATATGTGAAGAAGGAGGCATTGTCGGCTCGTTTTGAAGACTAATGTGAGAAAATATGAGAACTTCCACTTAACCATTTATTACATACGGTCGAGTAGTCTTATATTTCCTGTGTCTTAGTATTAATTCAAGTTTCTAGTTGTTTTTCTTCCTCCGTTATATATGTTGGTCACTTTACTGTATAATCGTTAATTATTCCTGTTCTTTTTTGTCTTATTTTTTTCTCTTTTTATACTCCTTTTCTATCAGATGCATTTTGGGAAAATACGAGGTGTGTGTGTGGGGGGGAGGGGTATCCACCCTCCGATCACTCTGAATCTCGAAAAGGGCATTAACACTTCTGATTAGCAATCCAATGAGCCCCCTCCAAAGTTTATTAGATCACCCTTTCTATATAGACCTTAAATACCCCCCCCCCCCAGGGTAAAACTTACAACCCTTGCCCTAAGGCTGTGGGGGGGGGGGAGTTTTCATCCTCAAAGACATAATTTCCGGATCTTTCAACTATGTCGAACAAAATGGCTATCTCGAAATTTTTATTGAATGTGTTTGAGGAAACATTGGGTGGGGGATGGGGGTTAGTTGCCCTCTAATCACTTTCAATTATTTAAACGGGCACTAGCCTTTTCGATTTCCAATCGAATGAGCCCTTTTCGAAGTTTCTATGACAAAGCCTTTGACATGAAGTACCCTGGTACAAACAATAAAAATCAAAAAGTAAATAAATATTACATTGTGCCCACATCGCTCTTTACTTAGGCAGCGCTATTGCGCTGCCTATGATACTCTTCCATAGCTAACAGTTTAAACCAGTGTTGCAGCAGCATCACCAGAATATTGGTGTCATTGGCCCAAACAATTACAGAATAACTTACATTTCTAAAGCTGGAAGCAACATGAACTCCAATACAAATGTCTGCTTCTTTGTGTGTGCTTCCAAGCTCAAGACTAAGAAAAGATAAAGGCTCTATATATCCTTCTCGGGCAATATCTTTGCACGTCGACGAGCGAGGAAATCTCTTGCTAACAGTATGTTAAATTTCCTGCTTGTACTACCAAAATTGCTCCTAAACTCATAAATAAAAGCCACTAAGTTAGCTTTGGCCAAAGAGCTTCTGAGAATTGATTGACAGGAATCACCAAGTTTGATACTTTCACTATATGTGGTACTGACCTTCAAACTTTGCCCATCCCCTTCGTCTATGGTAACCACTATTGTCTTTTAAGCACACTGGTGAGTCAGTTAGGACCTTGATTCCATTAATTCCATCATACCGGTCAGTAACCGCCTGCAATTGGCATAAATTTTCTGGGAGCAGACAAAACATCTTACTCATCAACTTTTTTTAAAATCTGATTAAGCTTCATTCCTTGGCGGATTGATAGTCCTTCAGAGTGGCATAAAAACCAGAATAAGTGAAAGCTTCGAATCGACATCAAAAACAGGTAAAGAGCAGGCCCTAGAATCTAGACTAGACAACGCTTCTATCAAGTTAATCGGATCAGACTTTTTTCCTGTTCTTAATCTGAATCCATCGGATTAGGCTTTAAGTAATGCTGGGGAATACTGCAGGAGCTCAAGCTGACATATTTTTTAGCATGTCGGTTGTTCACCAAGTATTCTTACCAAAATTCAGCAGAACCTTTTAACAACTTCTGGTTCTTCTACAGTTTTGGTAAGAGTACTTTTCGCTTTTTTGGGTAAGCTTCAAGCAACTTACCCTGGTTTGAACCTTGATATTCAAGAAAGCACTACAATCGCCTCTTACGGCTGCATCCACAACTGCATCCAATCCTATAAACTGCATCAATCCAATCCTAACAGCACTACAACTGCATCCAATCCTATTTTCTCTGCTGAGACAATCCATTCCGCTATTGCTGTATCAACAGGTCCTGGCCTGTCAATTTGTCAAAGTTTTTTCTTGGTTCCTATCTAATCCGCAACAAAACTTGTAGAATTCCAGCATTAGGTCCATCCCGGTAGGTAATTGCATTGATTTAGCACTTTCGCTTACGAGATTCGACAATTTCAGCTTGTTCACATCCATGACTTAACTATGTAGTTTGGTTATTAGTCAGAAATCCAACTGAGAAGGCTAACGGAGAATTGCAGACGAATGGATAAATTGGAAGAGAATTCAAAATGCAATATTACGAAAAAAATTTCGAAAAAAGTAAAATCATGCATTTTGCACAAAAACTTCAATCAATTAAGCAATTGATTTTTCATGAAAGTCACATGGCTATGGAACAAAAGACCTTTAAATTGTGTCTGTTTTCCTCCATATTTTTTTTTAAGTGAAACAAATAAGTCAATCATGCTGAACTTGAGACTATTCAAGCAGAAGTCCTCATTTCTTTGAGTCATTTCATTTTTGTGAATAAGCATGATCAGATATTTTGAAGTTTCTGCTGGAAATTCTCTGTTAAATTAGGAGGGCAGTATAAGTTTTTCCAGAAATTCGAAAGATGATCTGGTACTTGTGTGTTAAACGGAACACACTCAAGAATTACGCTGTGTAAAATCTGACAGAAACCGGTTCGCCTCTCTGGGAGCTGTTATGATCTGCTTATTGTGAATGAGAAAAGCTACGATATATGTATATTTTTCTTAAATATTTAATATATAGAGGTGGTTAAGAGTTAGGTTATGTATTTAAAATATTGCGTTCTACGCGGCCTGCTTTCCATTATTTTCTGTAGTATTTTTCATAATTTTGTTTCTAAAGTATTATAATATCATCATATTATGGTATATTTGATTAGGATTAACCTAACTTCACTTATTGTGTGATTTCTGTTTAACAGACTAGTACCGATGATTTTTCACTCGAGTTGCACACAATTTGTCAAATCGAGTGATTTTTTATTTAGTTTAAGAGAAAAACAATTCAAAAGGGACTTTACTCTGACTTGGTGGGAAATTTTACCATTTCTACATAACTATTATTTCATCTCCCATTTAATCTGTTCTGTAAATTTTTCCACTCCCCTTTCGAAGCTTCGTACGAGTTGGAGTTACCATGCCTTTATCTTACCCAAGTTAGGTGTTCAGCGCCTTCGGAAATAAGGAAAAAAATGTATTAGACTGTATTTTTGTCAGTCAATCGGCCAGTTTGATTCGGGATTGATAAGAAAGGCGAAGTAGAATTTTGTTCATAGTTATATTTCTTATGAGTAACATACTCGTGGTTATGTGAAATTAACTTGGAGTGTAGTTGTTCTGACATTTGGTTTGAAATGTCAAGTGCCGATAAGAAGCGTAATGTTTCTGTAACCAGATCCAACCGTATAATCGTCAAAAGCTGTGAATGTGACGCTAAAATAAAAAAGACTATTTTTAAGGTCATATTCGTCGTATTCACAACAATCTTGAAGAAGAGCCGAAATATGTGATTGTGCCGTTTTCTAAAGATCCGTTTATGGCGTCAATGAAGCAAAAGCGATATGACAATATTATGGTCGCTACAGCTTTTTTCACTGAAAGTATTTCTACGGTGATAACTGCTTCACCAAATCTTAAGTCCCTGTCACTACCTGATGACGCTATAGCGAGAGGAGATGCCGGCTTAAAAATAAATATTTTCAGGCTGAAATCTGCCTAAGTAAGGAACGATGTTGGCACAATGTATTTTTTTCCCATACCAGGGCACTTTGTATCGTAGGAGTTGTCGTAGAAACTTCGAAAAGGGCTCATTCGATTGGAAATTGGAGTTGCTAGTGCCCTTTTTAATAGTCAAAAGTAAGTGGAGGGCAACTAGCCCCCCCCCACGCCCATCATTCCCCCAAACACATCCAATCAAAATTTTGAGATGGACATTTTGTTAAGCGCAGTTGATTTTCAGATAGAAATTATGTTTTTGAGGAGGAAACTCCCCCGCAACCTTCAGGGCAAAGGTTTTAATTTATGCCCTGGGGGCATATAAGAACGATGTTGGCACAATGTATTATTTGTTATTTTTTTCCTTTAGACCAGGGCACTTCGTAACGAAGAAGTTGTCGTAGAAAGTTCAAAAAGGGCTCATTCAATAGGAAATTGGAGTGGATTGTGCCCTTTTTAATAGTCGAAAGTGATTGGAAGGCAACTAACACCCCTTCCACGCCCAGAATCTCCCGAAACACATCCAATCAAAATTTGAGATAGCCATTTTGTTCAGCGTAGTTGATTTTCAGATAGAAATTATGTTTTTGAGGAGGAAACTCCCCCGCAACCTTCAGGGCAAAGGTTGTAAGTTATGCCGTGGGGGCATATAAGGTTTTTATAGAAGGCGTTGTTGTAGAAACTTCAAAAAAGGCTCATTCGATTGAAAATTCAAAGGGCTAGTGCCCTTTTTAATAGTCGAAAGTGATTGGAAGGCAACTAACCCCCCTCACACGCCCACTTTTTCCCCAAACACATCCAATCAAAATTTTGAGATAGCCATTTTGTTCCACGCAGTTTAAAGTTCAGGAAATTATACTTTTGAGCAGGACACTCCCCCCACAGTCTTCAGGGCAAGGGTTATAATTTATGCCCTGGGGGAATATAAGTTTTTATTGAAATCTTTGTCATAGAAACTTGAAAAAGGGCTCATTCGATTGGAAATTCAAAGGTCTAGTGCCCTTTTTAATAGTCGAAAGTGACTTGAGGGCAAATAACCCCCCTCACACGCCCACCTTTTCCCCAAACACATCCAATCAAAATTTTTATAGAGCCATTTTTTTCAGCGTAGCTGATTTTCAGAAAGAAATTATATTTTTGAGGAGGACACTCCCCCACCGCCCTCAGGGCAAGGGTTGTAAGTTATGCCCTGGGGGCATATAAGGTTTCTATTCAACACGTTGTCGTAGAAACTTCAAAAAGGGCTCATTCGATTGGAAATTGAAATGGCTAGTGCCCTTTTTGATAGTCGAAAGTGATTGGAAGGCAACTAACACCCCTTCCACGCCCACCATTTCACCAAACACATCCAATCAAAATTTTGAGATAGCCATTTTGTTCCACGCTGTTTAAAGTTCAGGAAAATATACCTTTGAGCAGGATAATCCCCCCACAGTCTTCAGTGCAATGGTTATAAGTTATGCCCTGAGGGCATATAAGGTTTTTATTGAAATCTTTGTAGTAGAGACTTGAAAAGGGGCTCATTCGATTGGAAATTAAAAGGGCTAGTGCCCTTTTTAATAGTCGAAAGTGATTTGAGGGCAACTAACCCCCGTAGTCTAAAGTTTTGAAAATTAGGCCTTTAAGGATGACAACCCCTCCCCCCCCACATCCCTCAGGAGAAGGGTAGTAAGTTATGCCCTGGGGCATATAAGGGTTTTATTGAAAGCGTTGTCGCAGAAACTTCAAAAGGGCTCATTCAATTGGAAATTGAAAGGGCTAGTGCCTTTTTTAATAGTTGAAAGTGATTGGAGAGCGACTAACGCCCCTCTCACGCCCACCATTTTCCCAAACACATCCAATCAAAATTTTGGGATATCCAGTTTGTTCAACGTAGTTGAAAATTCTGGAAATTAGGTATTTTAGGATGATACCTAAATCAGAGCCCTCAGTGCAAGGGTTGTAAGTTATGCCCTGGGGACATATAAGGTTTATATAGAAAGTGTTTGTAGAAATTTCAAAAAGGGTTCATTTGAGTGGAAATTGAAATGGCCCTTTTTAATAGTCGAAAGTGAGTGGAGAGTAATTAACCCCCCTCTGACGCCCACCATTTCGCCAAAAACATTCAATCAAAGTTTAGAGATAGCCATTTTGTTTAACGTAGTTGAAAGTTCTGGAAGTTATGTGTTTAAGGATGACAAACCCCCCAGAGCCCCAAGGGTAAAGGTTGTAAGTTATGCCCTGGGGAATATAAGGTTTTATAGGTAGAGTTGTCGTAAAATTCAAAAGGGGTTCATTCAATTGGAAATTGAGAGGGCTAGTGCCCTTTTTAATAGTCGAAAGTGATTGGAGGCTAACTAACCCCCTCTCACGCCAACCATTCCTCCAAACACATCCAATCAACATTTTCAGGTAGCCATTTTGTTCATTGTAGTAGAAATTTCTGGAAATTAGGTCTTTGAGAATGAGACCCCCCCCCTAACCCTCAGGGATAAGGTTGTAAGTTATGCCCTGGGGGCATATAAGGTTCTTATAGAAAGCGTTGTCGTAGAAACTTAAAAAAAGGCTCGTTTGACTGGAAAAAAGGGTTAGTGCCCTTTTTAATAGTAAAAAGTGATTGGAGGACATCTAACCCCCCTCTCACGCCCACCTTTTCCCCAAACACATCCAATCAAAATTGTGAGATAGCCATTTTGTTCAACGTAGCTGAAAGTTCTGGAAACCAGGCCTTTGAGAATGACAACCCCCCAACAGCCCACTGGGCAAGGGTTATAAGTAATGCCCTGGGGGCAAATAAGGTTTTCATAGAAAGCGTTGTCGTAGAAACTTCAAAAAGGACTCATCTGATTGGAAATTGAAATGGCTAGTGCCCTTTTTAATAGTCGAAGGTGATTGGAAGGCAACTAACACCCCTTCCGCGCCCACCATTTATCCAAACGCATCCAATCAAAATACTGAGATAGCCATTTTGTTCAAAGTAGTTGAAAGGTCCGGAAATTATATCTAAGAGGGTAACACTCCCCCCCCCCCAGCCCTCAGGGTAGGGGTTGTAAGTTATGCCCTGGGGGCATATAAGGTTTTTATTGAAAGTTTTGTCGTAGAAACTTGAAACAGGACTCATTCGATTGGAAATTCAAAGGGCTAGTGCCGTTTTAGAAAGGGATTGGAGGGCCACAAACCCCCCTCTCACGCCCACCTTTTCCCCAGACACATCCGATCAAAATTTTTTCAACGTAGTTACAAGTTTCAGAAATTAGGTCTTTGAGGATGATAACCCCCCTCAGAGCCCTCGGAGCAAGGGTTTTAAGTTATGCCCTGGGGGCATATAAGGTTTTTATAGATAGTGATGTTGTAGAAATTTCAAAAAGGGCTTATTCGGTTTGAAATTAGAAGGGCTTGTGCCTTTTTTAATGGTCGAAAGTGATTGGAGCATAACTAACACTCCTCTCACACCCACCCTTTCCCCAAACACATCCACTCAAATTTTGATATAATCATTTTATTCGGCGTAGTTAAAAAGTCTGGAAATTATGTTTTTGAGCATGACACTCCCCCTACAGCCCTCAGGGAAAGGGTTATAAGTTAGGTCCTGGGGGTATATAAAGTTTTTGTTTATAGAAAGCGTTGTCGAGTAACTTCAAAAGGGAATCATTCGATAGGAAATTGAAACAGCTAGTGGCCTTTTTGATAGTCGAAAGTGATTGGATGGCAAGTAACCCCCCTCTTACGCCCACCATTTCCCCAAACACATCCAATCAAAATTTTGAGATAGCCATTTTGTTCAACGTAGTTCAAAGGTCCGAAAATTATGTCTTAAATGTTTTTACTTTTATAATAAATGTTTTTACTTTTATAACTTTAATAAATCAAATAATATTAACATTTTCATTACTAAATATCAGTATATGTATATTAAACTGACAATGAACATTCATTTGTATTTTTTTCAGTAAAATGCAAGTTATGTTCTGGCCTTGAGAAGGCATAGGAGTTTTGAGCCCTACTCATGTTAATTTATGGTTGTTTTGAGTTTGATTCAGCTATTTATTGGAATTTCTGTTCGTTTTGGGTTTCATTTATTTATCGATGATGATTGTGGCAGTTTCAGGCTTGGTAGATTATTTGATTTTATTTTTGCTCATTTTTGGTTTAATGGAGTTCTTTACTTTTCTTTGACAAACTTATTTGTGGATAAAGCTTTTTTTTAATTAATTACAATATATATTAACCGGAATTTGGTTCTGGAAGTCTTTAAAGGGGTTAAACAAGCCCGTCATTTCCAAGCGTGGGGTGGAAGGGTGGTATCCTAAATCCTTGGAATTAATTTGCATGTAAAAGAGCATTAATATTGCAGTGTTTCCATTATCTCCATCCATTTTTACCGTTCCTTGTTCCTTCGATCTGTTCATCACTTCTTTTATTTGCTAGTAGCAATTTACTTCACAGTTTTACATTCGTCAATACCAGTTAAAATTTTTTTGTAGCTATGATTTTAGCAATCAATTCGGGGAATACTCTTGTCCAACTATATTACAATTTATTTGATCATCAGTGCATCATAGAAAGTTAAGGTTAACGCCAATGATCCATCGGTGTTTAGCGTTTATCCCCCCCCCGGAAAATAACCCACTACGAAAAATACCCCTCCCCCCGGGAAATCGTTTTTAAAGTTTATTTTGCACTCGCCCCCCAAAACCCTGCGCCAAGAAAAATCCTGGTTATGGATTATTTACCAATTTTTGGAATCTTTTTATTTGATTTTGATTTTTTGGACCAGTGTGACTTGTCTTAGATAGTTTAAAAGTGGAAAGGAATGAAAACTCGGCGAACTTCTCTCTAATTATGATCTTATGCATATTACGTGATCTCTACATATTAAAGTATATTTAAAGGTCAATCTTCTTTTTTTTTCATGGAAATCAGGTACGATTCGGTAAAATCTACGAAGTTCGTCCCCCCCCCCCCAATGAAAATAGGCTTGGGACGCCCCTGGCACTGACCCAGAACATTTTTCAACTAGAATTCTTCTTACCAATTTGACAATAAACCAGGCCCACCCAATGCTAAATTCCTCAAATTTCAGCTCTCTTTGGTAAAGATTAGAATGAAGCTTATTTTGAGTACGCTCAAGCATTCAAATGTTACTTAACCGACATGCCCAATTACTTATCCTTAGCCTTTTAACGAGACATAAATGACGTCTGAGGTTAAGAGAATTACTGCTTAAAAAGGTCTGGATTAATTATCAAATAAGTTACAGCTACAAAAATCCTTAGGTTTGCACTGATTCGGTTTTCTTTTAGGGTTAATTGGCTCTTTCCAGATATTAGCTCATTCCAGAAATTTCCGTTGTCCTGGTTCTGCTTCTTTTTTCAAAATGCAAAAGAACTTTTTTTGGAAAGCTATTGTTTAAATAACGCATATACGCTGTACGTTAGGAACCAAATTTTTGTCTTTCGCTGGTTTGATAAACAATGCCTATTTTTGCCACTGCTTCAAATTCCCCAACCCCAATTCTGGATAAGTCTGATAAAATGTTGTCTCATAGCCCCAAAGAGCAAAACAAGACCTTCATTTGGAAGAAACAAAGCCCGTTATTTTAATGAAAGTTCGTATAGGGGATTCAGAATCACAAACATAAATACAATCACTGCTTTTGAATTTCTGATTGAAACAATGATTGAGCTTTTTTACCTGCTTTGTGGTAATATGCCCATCAGACTACAAACCTTTGTGACAAAGCCGTGTATATTTCTTGGGAAAGCTTAAGAGATGTAATAAATAACATTGTATTTAATGTTTTAATTTAGCTCAGATTTCCCAGTTTAGTTTATCGTCTCTGGTTGGCAAAGATTGAGTAGTAAAATCTTTTGGGTCCATATAAAAAAGTAAAATGAGCATAAAATAATTTTAAAAATAGTCCTTCAGATAGAAACTAAGAGAGGAGTTGAAAAGAAAACGGCTCAGTATTTCTGCCTATGATTGTAAAATTCTGAAAAACGAGCGCTTTACTGAAAAATGGGTTTTCTTTAGCTTTTAGAGAATTAAGTGCCTTAGCCCTGTAAGATCGGAAAAATTACGATGGAATTTTCAAGAAAGTCAATGAAAATCTTAACGCAAGATATCGTTTTTTAACTAAATATTATAATATTATAGCATAGAAGCAATATCGTTCAATTTCTCAAGCCATATTTTCCAGAAATGATAAGTACTACCGTGACAATTACAATTGGAACCAGATCTTTTTCTCGTAGTTTTCATAAACAACGTTTGTTATTTACCATTTCGACAAATTCCACCCCGAATTTATCTGATCAAGTATTTATTTAATAGCACTACAAAAATGGATTAGGCTTTTCTTAGAGCACATAATTTAGATAAAGGCATGTATGAGGAATTTAAAAATACTATCATAAAAATTTACAAAACATGCCCCCAATTATGACTTTTTCTTCCTTTTTACCTTCTGAAAATAGCTAGAGCAGATCATAGGGGCAAAAGCAAATACATGGATGTCTGAGATAAGGCTAAAGCCGTCATGAGCATAGCACAAGGTGGAATTTCTGATCTTTTAAATTTGTTATTGATAGAAATAACGAAAAGACTATTGGGATGAAAGAACTATATGCTAGTCTATAGGGCCGTTCTTTTGCACTGAGATCTTACATCTAAGATCTCACATCTTTCTGCAAAGATTTCAGCTCTTTTAACTCATCTTAAGATTTTACAGCTCACTGATGTTAGCAAAAAGTGTAAAGGACGTCGTCTTTCTGCCATATAGAACAATGATAAGAGAACTTTGATTATATACTCATCGTTTTTCTTAGACCGTTGATCAGAGCAAAATGATGAAAGACGTTTGCAAAAGAACGCTATAAGATGTAAGATCTTAGTGCTAAGATTTCACTTTTAAATGTTCTTTGTCAAAAGATGTAAGATTTTAGCATAAAGATGAGTAAAAGAACGGCCCTTAGACGTATAACTTTGGGGGAATTCCACGTCGAGTGATTATAATTAATGATGATAAGATGCAGGGCTTAGGCAGGCCGTTTTTCGGTGATTAATCATCATTAATTACGTTCTAGTACAAATTCTGGAACCGGAACGAGAAATCATAACGGCATAAATCAGATGGCATAAATCTCGCAAACGTTTTCAATTTAAAGATCGTTGACAGCTGCTCTTTGAAGATACGAAATCAAATACGATACGAGGATTGAAGATACGAAATCAAAGGGGTGAAAGGACTGCATGGTAGTCCATATACCCTCATACAAATTCTGGAACTGGAACTGCTCTGGCTGATACTCTTGTAGCACAAAATTCGTCAGATAATCTATTCCACAGCTTCTTTCTTGACTGCAGTGTTGGAATTTGATTTGATATGATAGAGTTGTAATCATTGTAAAATCTTGGAGCTTTTGAACTAGACTAGCTTCTCAGAAGCTACCTATAGTCTTTAGTAGACTAGCCTTTTGAATCTGCAAAAGGCCTAAATAGCCTATAAATCAGAAACCTAGGCCTAATTGAAATAATGGGAATACAAAAATTTATAAGAGGTATTCTGATGTATAGAAAAAGTGCCAGAAAACAGATGGTTGAACAGTTTGAAAGGATAAGAGACAATCCAAAAGTAAGTATTTTGTGAGGCAATATTATTTACTCTGTAGCCTAGGATTGCTAGAATAGTTTGACTAGGCCTATGAAAAGAACTGGACATAAGCATAGATAAGTAACTGGACATAGGCTAAGGAAACATGATAAGAAAACAATTCTTATTTCATAATAGGCTATGCAAAATATTTGGTATTTTTTACTTTACCCCCAACCCCCCAAATATGCAAATATATAGCCCAAATTATATATTTTGTGTCTTAAGAAAACAATTCTTATGTCATAATATACAGAATAATCATAGGCTAGTTAATAAATTTGGGATACCACCAGATGGCTAATTTGACAGTGTAGGCTATGTACATACAAATCTTAAATTAGCCAACCAGTATTTTAAGCATAGGAGTTCAGCTGGACAAAAGGAAACATATTAAGAAAATAATTTGGTAATTTTTTTACCAAATCATATTATTGACTTATGAATAAAGTGAATATACCACTCAATGCCTTTTTTATTCTCTTTCCAAATATAATAATTGTCTTTGTCAGAAATGAATTTTATCTCACCTCTTTATATACCAATTCAGGGTATATATTTGCACATTAGGGGGTGGGGGTAAATTTTAAACTTACCTCCCATTTACATCAGAAATAAAATTTACCTTTGCCCCCCTAATGTGCAAATATATACCCTGAATTGATATATCCATCAAAAATGATCACTACGTATATTTGTAAAGAGCATAAAAAAAGGCATTGAGTGGTATGTTTTACCTTAAATTACCTTAAATCACAGCTTGGAGTGAAATAAGGACTTTCAATCCTGTTGAATCACTCCTTATGATGACTGTTGTAGTTGGTTAAGTTCTGGTGGAAGATTCTGGTGCTTCCCAGTCAAACTTCCATGGTGTATCTTTCCACTCAGCATCCAGATGGCGTTTGAAAGCATCTGTTGATTCAGCAGCCACAGTGTCCTCCTTGAGGTTATTCCAGAGGTTCTCAATCCAATTCGAGAAGAAATTGCATCTTGCTCCAGTTGTAGCGTGATGTTTGCGGATTCATCTAAGGTGTCCTCGTGTTTTGTGGGAGGTGTTGATCTCCAGGATCTCATTTTCTCGATTGGTTGAGAGGAGTTTGTGCACCTGGATCATGTCTCCCCGTTTCCGTCTGTATACTAAGGAGGGGAGGTTGAGTTCCTTCAGCCGTTCACTGTATGTCTTGTTTTCCATGCCGACAATCATCTTAGTGGCCCTTCGTTGGATTTGCTCAAGAACTGCCTTGTCCTTTTTGAATCGAGGGGTGGCCAGTATCATCCCCACCTCCAGTCTAGGTCTTACTAATCCTTTGTAGAGTTTGGTGATTACGTGTTTACTCCTACTGGTGATGCTGTGTTTGATGATGCCTAGGGCTCTACTAGCATTGGCTGAGATTTTCTGTGAGTGGGAGCTGAATTTCAGCTGGGAGTCAACGATGACGCCAAGGTCACTCTCCTCCTGGACAGGCTCAATTGTGTGGTGACTTCCAGAATTTTGGGTCATGAGGTGCTGATGTTTGGGGTTTTTGTGTCCGAAGTGTATGACCTTGCATTTTTCTGCATTGAATTCCAGCAGCCATCTTTTGACCCAGGAGCACATGTGGTTGAGATCAGTTTGGAGGGATTGGATGGAAGAAGAGGTGTTGGCAGGACCTATGAGTTTCGAATCATCCGCATATAGGGTGGTTTTGTTGCTGGTGATGAGGGGTAGCTCATTTATGTAGATGTTAAACAGGGTGGGGCCCAGGAGGCTGCCCTGGGGAACCCCACTAGTGACTTTGATTTCGTCAGAAAGGACATGGCTGTTTGGTCCAGTTATCACTTTCACTTGCTGTGTTCTGTCCCTCAGAAAGTCCTCTGTCCAACTGACCACTTGTGGACTAACAGATAGAGTAAGTAGCCTGTGAATGAGGTATCGGTGACAAACCTTGTCAAATGCTTTGGCTAAGTCTAACAATATTATATCCACAGGTAATCCTCTCTCTAGTAGGTCA
The DNA here is from genome assembly GCA_027921565.1 of Artemia sinica. NCBI lineage: Eukaryota > Metazoa > Arthropoda > Branchiopoda > Anostraca > Artemiidae > Artemia > Artemia sinica. Next base: position 3,171,429 of record CM051258.1, on the reverse strand, counting down.
GTTACAAGACTATATGACTCAAGAAGGTTTGTGTCCACCGATCTCTTTGAGCGAAAACCATGCTGACTACTGCTGATAAGTGAGTTGGCCTCAAGATGGTTAATGATACGCTTGTTTATGATTCTCTCCATGACCTTGCATGCCACACATGTAAGGCTGATAGGTCTGTAGTTTGCTGCAGAAGTTTTGCTACCCTTCTTGTGAATTGGGATGACTATTCCCTTCTTCCAGTCCCCAGGAAGCTTTCCTTGTGCAAGCGACAGATTGAATAGTTTTACCAGTGGGGCTGATATTGCAGGGCTTAATTCCTTCATCAGTCGTGGGCTGAGACCATCAGGTCCCGTCGATTTATTGGGATCGAGGTCCTTAAGCTGTTTGGTTACTTCTTTGATTGTGACTGGTGAGTGTACCATCGGGAAGGGAGTGTGAGCCTGTTCTGCTGGTGGGGGGGTTGATTGGGGGTCATCCATGGAGAACACTGAGGCAAACTGCTGATTAAGCAGGTTTGCTTTTTCAGAGGGGCAAGAGGATATAGAGTTGTTGTTTACTAGGTCTGGTACGGTGTGTCTGCCTGGCTTCTTATGGGAGATGTATTTCCAGAATAATTTTGGGTTTTCCTTGACGTTTTTGGCCAGTCGTTCTTCGTAGTTTGAGGTCAGTTTTCTAGTTTCTTTTCTGAGGAGGTTCCTTGCAGTTTTGTACTGCTCGTACAAAGCTGTAGTCTTTTGTTTCATGTACTTCTCCCAAAGTTTTTTCTTCCTGTTGCGTAGTTTCTTGATTTTTGGGGTGAGGAAAGGTAGAGTTTTGGGTTTCTTTTTCCATGTTATGCTGGTGTGTTTGGCTTGGCTCTCTAGTAAGGTCTTTTTTAGAGTTTTCTTTATTCATAAGTCAATAATATGATTTGGTAAAAAATTACCAATAATTCTCACTCTGTAATATGTAGAATAATCCTAGTTAACACATTTAGCAGGGAGAGAGCCTTTATCTTCACTTCTTTGCTTGTTTTTCCTGTTTTTCTAAGAAATTGATGAATTTCTTAGAGCCTATATATTCACAGAATATATACCCCCACCCCCTAATGTGTAAATATATACCTAGAATTGCATCCTCAATCTAAATATAACATCCATTTGCATCACAAATGAACTTTACTCCCATATTAGCCATGTGATGGATGTCCAATAAATTTTATGTACAGCATATATGCAATATAATTGGTATTTTTTACTTTACACCCAAACCCCCAAATGTGCAAATTTATAGCCCAAATTATATATTTTGTGACTTAAGAAAACGATTTTTATGTCATAATATGCAGAACAATCATAGTTAATAAATTTTAAATGCAGCACCTCTATAGGGTAAAGGTACCAATGATTTGACAGTACAATTTTGGAACCACTGTCAAAATTTCCCTTCAAAACAGGATAACTCTGCTTAGGCTAGTTGTGACTTAGAACCCCATCTCTTGAAGCCATTGTTATATTTTGACAATGCAAAATGTAGATACTATATCCAATACACTGAGATAAGAAAATAATATTCAATTGAATCAGTTTCCTGTTTTCAACACAAAATGAGATCCTGATAATTTTTTAACTCTATAATGTTCAAACTATCATTACTTGGTTATATCTTAGCAAAAAAAAGTTGGGATCAGCATCAATGCATAAAAATACATCTGATCTTCTCTAAAATGTTGCCACATTGGCTTTTTCTTGATGAAATCAAATAAAAATGGCAGCAGTAAATTTTGGCAGTTCATATTATTGACTTAGGAATAAAGTGAACAAATCATGTGATGCCTTTTTTATGCTCTTTACAAACATAATAATTGCTTCTATCAGAAATTCAAATTTACCCACCCCCACCCTCTAATATGCAAATATATACCCTGAATTGTAACCACACAAAGAAGTTATCAACTAGAACCTGGCACTGTGCCAGCAGATCAACCAAATGCCACCAACAAGATGCCCAGTGGACTGCTGAGGAAATGTTGCTACACCAGAATCCCTGAAAATCATGCAATCACAGTGCCACCCCTAACAATTTATCATCAGTGACTTTCCCTGCCAAATATTACTTTGCCTGCCATAATTCTTCACTACTCTCTTGTTCATTAATTTTCATCTCTTTTGTTACTTTGCATAAAAAATAGACAGATACAATTGCAAATATTGCAATATGCACAGTTCTTCATATGTTGACATAAAAAGTATCATTTTTTTGAAATGAGTTTAAATAATTTTGAATGAAGTTTCTCAATTGCTATTTGTAGTTGAGAATTTCATTTTCAAGTTGAATAGAATCATAGAATGTATTCATTGCTATACAGCTTCAGCCTTCAGTTGGATTTTGAAATTGATAGCCAACAGATGGTTTCTAATGCTGAATTGTAAGTTTTCAGAATTTTTTTTTCTTTTGCTGTTTTTAGATAAGATTTTCTGAATGTTTAATACTCAATTGTTGAATGCCTGATAGATTAAAGAAAATACAATCTTCTTTCTGAAAATTTTTTTTCCCCTACCCCCCAAATAACCCCTTCTATTGAGACAAAATTTAGCTATAGATTTAGCTATGTACAAGGTTGGGGAATTAAAGATTGAAACAGAAGTTACCCCAAAATATATGATTCATAAAAAATTGTAAATTATTGCCTATAGGGGGGGGGGGGGTAGGGGGCTATCATTTTTAAATGAAAAAATGTCATTTTTTTTTATTGAAAGCAGGGATGCCAAATAGATAATAATTTTTTCATTTAAAGTGGAGATGGAGGAAAAAGATATCAAATTCCCTGGGAAACCATTGAAATATTTTGATAAACCCAGGGCCCCCCATTGGGACTTGTTCATTGTCTTGGGCATTTTGCAATTTCTCATAGGCTACTGGCCTAATTTGGCTTTTGTGTTTGCTCCATTTTAATTAGATTCTTTGGGTCCTATTGAATGCCACAGCAAATCTATGACTCGTTTTTCTATAATTTGAGGCAAATCTGAATAATTTCAATATTTTGTTGTTGTCTTTGTACAGTACCCCTTTACTTATACCCTCAATTTTTTTTTCAAGAACACTAAGCTGTTTAACGTTATTTTTCGTGTTTGTTTGAATCATATAGTGACCTAGTTAATTATTAAGTAAATTGTTTTTTTTTTAATGTAAAGCTGAGATGGTATCCTATCAAGGTGGTATTCAGAGGGGGAGGGGGGTAGGGAGGTATTACATTTAAATGGTAATACCTCTTATTGAAAGCAGGGATGCCAAAAAGTTATTTTTTTTTAATTTAAAGCAGAGATGGCATCCTGTCAAGGCGGTATCTAGAGGGGGGGGGGGTAGGGAGCTATCATAGTTAAATGATAACACCTTGTTTTTTTTAAAGCAGGGATGCCAATAAGTTAATTATTTTTTTTTATTTAAAGCAGAGATGGTATCCTATCAAGATGGTATCCAGAGGGGGGGGGGGGCATAGGGAGCTATTATATTTAAGTGGTAGTACCTTGATTTTTTTTTATTGAAAGCAGGGATGCCAAAAAGTTGACAAAAATTAACAAGATTTTTGTGAATTATACTTGATACAGCACTTGTATAGTTTTAGTGTCCAAAGGGAAAGGGACATGTGCATCCAACCTGTTTTTTTTTCTTATTGAAGAAATGAGTTTACTTTGAAAACGTTCATTCATATATACCAGGCAGATTCACACTAAAACGAATTGGCATGACAAAATCAATATCAACATCCCCACCTAATGTTGTGCTCAAGTGACAATGGCACCCTTGGTCCAGTGCCCACGTTACACTAAAAGGCCAGGTCATAATAAAAGCTTTTAATTTGGGAGGTTCAAGGAGGAGTCTTTGACAGTCTTATGACCTCAGGGTACTAGATGTTGCAATGTTCTTACATATCTACAGTGGTTTAAAAAATTTGATCACGCCTCAAATGATGACCAAAAATATGCACAAATGTAACATTTGGAATATTATAACACTTTTTCAAAGCTTTGAAGAAAACCAAAAAAGGCTAAATGCCTCTAACTATGCTTGAAAGCTATTTTAAAAAGAAAATCTTTGGAGATTTCCATGGATATGACCATAGCAGAAGCTTTGAGCCTGGGTAGGGATCAAAGAGAAGTCTTTGAGTATTTTGGCCATAGGTGACTTATTATTGTGACTTTCTTAAATTTGGTAATTTTTGTGAGCATTTGGAAATCAAAGCTTAAACTCAGTAACTGATACCAAGTCTCCTAACACTTTGCTTTACTTAAAAGTGACAAACTAGGACGAAAATCTCAACATCTTCCTGGAGCTACTTCAGTCTGCATATTATTTCATTTAATTACATTCAAAATGGATGAGCTTTTCATTTTTTACCTAAGAAAATAGCTGGCACTCCATTTTTCTTCATACCAAATAAACCATTAAGTGTTTTTTGTTTCATTGTAATTGAAGTGTTCTCATGTGAAGTGTTCATCATGTATTTTTCAATTTGATAAATTTACTCCTTTTAGTTGCAGTTTATAATTTAGCTGATGTTAGGTATTTATGAGTTTATAATTGGGAATGAATCTCCAAAAGAAAAAATGAATAATATCCAAAAGAGCAGCCAAAAGAAAGAAAAACAAAAACAAAAAAACAACAGTTCAGCCTTAGCCTACATGACATATTCTATAAAGAAGCCAAAAAAACTTTTAAATGTAATTTTTTAAAAATTGTTATTAAAAACCAGTTTCTAATAAAAGGAAGGCTTTTTAGGAATCCAAAAGAGCAAAAAAAAACAACAATCAATATCAAAGTTGCCCATTTCAACTGTTTTAAAGGTGACAAAACAAATATAGGCAAAGGGTATTATGAGAAATTAAGCTTCTAAGTTCAAACGTATATTCAAAGTTTTTACCCAGATAACTGACAAATTTTGTGATACAGTATTTGAAGTTTTGTATGCAGTAATGCTCAGGGAAAAAAACCTACTAGTTTTGATAATTATTTCTGTTAAGAATACATAGCTAATAGATGCTTCAACTATCATGCAAGGGTTCTGAAACGCCACAGCCATTTCGTTTCTACCAGATTTCTACTTCTCTTAATGAATAACAAAGAAGACCGGTTTCCATAGAACCGCCAGGTTCTATTATCAACACTAGTTAAGCTATTGAAAAGTCGTTAAGAACATATAGCTACTTTATAAATAAGTTGTTCAAGAGTAACATTCCAAAAATACTTATTTATAACAATTCAAATCTCATCTTTTAGGCAACTCAAATATAAAACATATTCCTACCATTTCAAGTTTTTCAAATGCTGTCAACAAAAATAGCACTGAATTTTGGGATTTAAAACTTTGCCATCAACAATTCATGGTATATTCCAATTCAGGGTATATATTTGCACGTTAGGGGGTGGGGGTGGGTAAATTTGAATTTCTGATAGAAGTGATTATTATATCTGTAAAGAGCATAAAAAAGGCATTAAGTGGTATGTTCACTTTATTTGTAAGTCAATAATATGAACTGCCAATTTTTACCATGGCAGCTAATATTGTATTGACAAAACTATGTTCCAAGTGTTGAAAATTCTTGTCTAATCTAGTGGAAGTAGTAGAATACAAGGCTGAATAAAAATTTTCCTTCAGCTAAATTCAAATGTAGATATTGGCTTCTATCATGAGATTATCTTAATTTGCACTTAGGAGCAAAATAAGGTCCAATGTTGGATCTGTTTGGCTCCATTGTTGAGATGGCACTTAAAGAAACATTTTACACAAAATATATAAAAAGAACAGGGTTGTGACTGTGTTTACGCCCCAGTGACATGCCTTCCGACTAAGAGTGTGCTAGGATAGATGCAATTTAAGCCCACTTCGTAACAGTGACCACAGATAGGTATGATGAAGCAGACCATTCTTCTATAGTTTAGATTAGACACAACCACACAATGTCAGTTTCTGATAGAGTTTGCAAGTTGGTTGGGTATGAAAAGCAGTATCAGTATCCTAGCACAACTCTGTTGTTTATATACATATATCAATCACTATCTCTGAGACACTGATGATGGGCAGCTCCAGTTGTATCTTGAAGGTTTGGCTTCCCATTCTTTGTTGAGTCTTCTTTTAAAACTTCAGCTGATGTTGAAGACACTGTCTCCTTGCTTAAACAGTTCCAATCATTAATCATCCTTTGGCTAAAGAAATCGTGTCTGATTTTATTGTTAGTTATGAAGCTTCTTAGAATGACCTCATGTTTGTCTTTTGTTGGATAACTGGTTAAAGAGCTTATTTTGGGGTTGGTTGACAAATTTATATGTGAGTAGCATGTCACTCCTCTTGCATCGGAAGGTCAGAGATGGGTGTTTTAGGTTAGATAGCCTTTCATCATATGATTTCTCACCAAGTCCAGAGATGGACTTGGTGGCCCTTCTTTGTACACCTTCAATAAACTGTATATCACCCTTGTAAAAAGGACCAGCAAGGTAGGTTCCAAAGTCAAGAACTGGTCTCACAATTGCCTTGTATAGCTTCAAGAAGATTCTGTGTGATCGGCTAGTAAGTACTCTTTTAATTAGCCCAAGACTGGAATTTGCTTTGGAAATGGTTTGTGCAGAGTGTTCATGAAACTTCAGAAGATTATCTATTGTGACTCCCGGGTCTTTGCCACTGGTGCAAGTTTGGAGGGGAATGGGGGATGATGATTGGTTATCATTCATAGTGTATGGGTGCAGAGGACTATTGTGACCAAAATGAGTGGTGACGCATTTTGATATGTTGAAAGAGAGAAACCACCTATCTGCCCATGCCTGAACATGGTCAAAGATTGTATTGATGATTTATCAGGTGCACCAAATAATTTTGAGTCATTAGCATAAAGGGTTAAATGGTTGTCGAATTTGTTAATCATATCGTTTATATATAGAAGAAACAATGTGGGTCCCAAAACTGTTCCCTGGGGAACGCTGCTTAGAATATTACAGGGCTGGGAGTAGGTACATTTGCTGTCTGTTGTGAAGAGCCGTACAGTTTGAGATCTACCAGTCAGAAAGTCCACTAGCCAGTCTGCTAATTCATGGTGGATTCCTGCTGCTATTAGCTTAAAACGAAGCTGATTATGTGGGATCTTATCAGATGCTTTGACTAGGTATAAAAGAATCAAATCAACAGGAAGGCCTTTGTCCAGTAACTAGGTAACCTGTTTGTAAGTGTCTAGAAGGTTAGTTTCTACAGATTGTCCTGGGAGAAAGCCATGCTGCCTGTTAGAGATAATTTTGTTAGTAACAAGGTGTTGAAGAAGTGCATCATTAACAATCCTCTCAAGGACTTTTGCAACAGCAGATATGAGGCTGATAGGTCTATAATTTTCAGCTTTGGATCTATCCCCCTTTTTAAAGATAGGTGTGATACAGGCTAGTTTCCATTGGGAGGGGACATACTTATGATCAAGGGAATGTTGAAAAAGTATAGATAGTGCAGGGGCAATTTCACGAGCAGCTTCTTTTAGCAGACAGGGATGAATGGTATCAGGACCAGCACTTTTGTTGATGTCCAGGCTTTTGGGTTGTTTTTCAACCATAGAAGCAGTAACTGTAATGCAACTCATTTGCTTCTGGATCTGTGCTTGATACATAATTCCAGATTTTTTTAGGGTTCAACTTACTTTTGTTGGCGAGTCTTGTCTCAAATTTACAGTACAGTTGTTTGGTGCGATTCCTTAATTTATTATGGGATTTCACATATTTTTCATAATGGCCTGGCTTATCCTTTTTTCTCCAATGGCGTTTCTTTAAGTTTCTTTGTCGTCTTATGCCAGCTGTCATGTATGGTAAGGTCTTTGGTTTTGGTATAAAACTTTCTGTTATGTTCTGTTGCCAAGTTTTCATGAGTAGAACCCAGAATTTCTCCCACTGCTCATTAATCCCACCCTGGAGGGTCAACTCCCAGTTAATTTGCCTCAATGTGACCCTAATCGCCTCATAGTCTCAAATATCTTTTTTATATGTCTATTTCTTGCTTTGTGTCTATGGGTAACTAATTCAATGGCGAGGTGATCACTTTTACCAATAGGCGGGAGATAATTTATCTTTTGGATCAGTTCACTATTTTTAAGAAAGACTAGGTCAAGTAATGTTGGTTGCTGGTGGGGGCGAAACCGTGTGAGTTGGTTGATTGCTTGGAAGGCAGAGAGATCATGAATACAATCAACAAAGGGACTGATGGTGAATGCACTACAAGTAACTGGGTTATATGGAAAACCTTCCTTCCACAAGATATTAGGAAAATTGAAGTCACCTCCTATAAGGAAATCACCTTTGAAATTTTCTATGGCTTGGCAGAACATATTTGAGAGCGAATACTCGGTATCAATGGAGGAGGGTGCTGAGGGGCTACGGTATACACATCCAATCCTGGTTTGGTGTAGGTCTTGGGCTTGGTCTGTGATATGAAACCAAATGGTCTCCACAGATGACAGGCTAGATTCTATATAAAGTTCCTGGACAATATATGCTGCTTTTACATAAGCTAGAACTCCACGCTTGCATTCTTTTGATGAGAGGTTAGAGATGATTTGGTAAACGGGTAATTGAATATGTGTATCTTCTAATCTACTCTTGGTATTCTTATGGCATACTTTGGTAAGTAGAACCAGATCATAATCTTTACTATAAATTAGACTTTTTAGTTCATTTATTTTGTTAGTAATTTGATCTACGTTGGCCAATAGAAGGCAAAAGTCTCAACTTACTTTTGAGCAGCTATTGATATCTGGTCCTTGTTCCCCATATTCTTTATGCATAGAATCAGTAGATTGGCAGAGAGAATCGTCATTGATGCTGGACTGGCAAAAATGAAGTATCTGTTGTGGTTCACGTTTTAAACAAGGATAATAGAGTAGAACATGGAGACATATAAACACTTTTGTCATCATCATAACTATTAACACTGCTTACGACATATGGCAGCTTTACATTTGCATGAGTGGTGGGGTGTGCATTACAGCAACACCGAGTGCTTCGTTTTTTGGAACTATTTTCCCGTTACGAATAGCGAGGTCTTTTTCTCCAGCGGTAACTCTGACTTTTAGCTCTTCAACAAGTGTCTTACGTCTAGTTCTGTCTTCTCTTGACATGTCGCTATAAAACTGGATGTCTGACTTTTGGTGGGAAGACTTTTTAATAGTGGTATGTTTAATCAAAATTTTAGGCACAGTGAAAAGTAGAGGGGGAGGTCTTTGAACTGATTCACTGACAATAGTTTGCTTAGGGGGTAGACGTTTTAAGTTGGAGATAAGAACAGATGGTAGGCCGTACTGGGACTCTGAATAGTTTTGAACATAAGTATGATCATCTGGTGTCACGTGAATGCCATAAGCAACTAGATTTTTTTTCTGCTGCTCTCTATTTATTTCATCGTGCACTAGTGTTCTTAGGTCTGTTTGCACTTGGTGGCTGATCTCTGTTCTTAGAGTCTTTGTTTCTGCCTTTACAGTATCAGATGCAATTTCTTTAACTTTGGTTTTAATTGCTTCTATGCTGCTGTTCAGTCCTTCAGATAATGTGCTCATTTGCTGGGATAGACTCATTTTTGAGCACGAAATAGCGTTCGTAAAAATTTTGGCTACATCATCCACAGTAGCAAAAACTGAATTAGCTTGGGTTTCAGAAGGATTGACTTTACATAGAATACACAACCATTGGCAACCTACTTTTGACGTCATTTTATTAAGTAGATCGTATTCTTCAGATTCATTTCTTTTGAGAATATCTTGTTGTAACATTGTCAAAATTTTTGACAGACAGCAATAGGCTTTGTCAAAATATAGGGAATCTGTCAAAACTTCACTGAACATGTAAAACAGATGATAAACAATTGGTGTCAAAATCCAAGGGTCCTCTGACAAAAACAGTTGTCAAATTTATGGGTACTTTCTGAACAACAAGATATTTTGATGATTATTATTTCTAATACTATTTCACATGAAAAAAACCTAAAAAAAGGGTTTTTATTAAGCTGTATTTTTACTGATTTGATGCTAGATTTTTCCATTATCTGTGGAACTGCCACTTGGCCTCATACCATGTTCATATTTTTAAGCATTTGACTTGATTTATCACAACATCCTTATTCATTTATCACTAAATAACTTCAAAGTAGACCCTTTCCTAGTAAACTTTGTAAATGATTTCTTTCAAATAGATCCCAAGTTGTAAAATACAAAAATGGTCTCTCTGATCCCCTCCCTACTTGGTGTAGAATTTCTTAAGGAACCTTGTTAAGACCACTCTTATATCTAGTATTGATTAATGAAATTGGTAAGATATTCTCTAAAAGGTGTTAATGTGTATATTACCTGCTGATCCTTGAAGTATGTCATAGAAATATCAAAAGTGGCCCCATCAAAATCCTACCCATGTTTAGGACAAGGCTAAGAATTTACATACAAACATAAATTCCACTAAGTCAATTATAATAACATAAACTTCTTAAAATTCTTGGAATCCACTCCCGTTTTTTTAGACCCTATCCCACCCAAAATGCTAGAGTCATGCACACTCCCGCCATTTAACCGTACAGCCCCAGCCATTTAAACATTTGCCTCTCAATTACTTGAACTATCTGTCTTGGCTTTTCTCTGTCTACAATTAGCCATGTATTGATGCAACCATATGCAACCTACTGCAAAATACTTGATAACTTCAATTCAAAATCAACATGTTAAACTCCTTGGTGTCACAAATTTCTAATAATCTGAAGTAGGGCATGCATATTTCAAGGATTCTGGACTTTCCAGACAAAGGATAGTCAAAACTAAAATTTTTAAGGTGGATTAAAATGGCAGATTGTGAAATGGCCAAATGTTGACCACATTTCCACTGTGAACAACAAAAAAATCTTTGCTGGACCATTGAAGCTGAGAGGAAATGGGCCATTCCAGATAGTGTTTGGAGATACTATTCTTGTGGCATATATGCAAAAGTGTGAAAAAAAGAAAAAAAATATATGACCTAGGTCACACAATTACACTCCATATGATTATCCAATTTTGTTCCTATACCTGAGACAATTTTTTTAGTTTTTGCTTCCATTATCTGAATAGTGTTTTATAAGTTTACACATTAAACAAAGTTGAAGAGAAACTAAGAAATAAAGTAAAAAAAAATGGCATGTTGAATGCACAAGGATCCACCCACAAGCATTCCCCAAGTATTTTGACACATGTTGAATTGGGTTCCAACTAACATCAAAATCAGGTAACTTTTTGTTCTATTGAATTTGTTGGTGAAAACAATCCAATTTCTGAAAATTGCAGTTTTGTATCCTTTTCTGATAAAACTTAAAACTTCTAATTAAACAATGAGATTCCTAGATGTTTTTCCTACATACTGAAACCCTTTTCAAATCAAAAGTCTTTAAGTTAGGCCTTCCAGAGTCCCCTGATGTACAAATATATAGTCCAAATTATATATTTCCTATGTGTATCTCAGTTGTTTCAATATATGTGCCTGTAAATTGAATCAACTGTGACAAAATAAGAACCAGTTTTGAAACAAGGAATGGTGGCTAAATGCATTCTAAACATATAATTTGGTTTAGGCTTATATATTTGCACATTAGGGGTTGGGGGTAAAGTATAGCAAGGCCTCATGCAAAATGTGTCAACTATGATTATTCTGCATATTATAAAGTAAGAATTGTCTTCTTAACATGTTTCCTTATGTCCAGTTACTTATCTAGGTTTATACCATGAATTTATGCTTATTTCCCATATATTTAATTTACAGCTTCAGATACATATTAGGGTATGATGAATATGCTAAGTCTATTTGTTCTGCAGATCAATTTTTTGGGGGTGAAAAGAAAATTATTCTCAAAATTTATCATGGTCAGATATAACATAGAGCTCAAAGATAATTTCTTTTACCACATTGGCCTGCCATAATTTAAGAAAAGGAAATGATCAAAAATAGGGTTTTTAAGGCCAAACAAGAATATTAAATAAACAAACAGAGCAAATATTAAAAAAAAACAATGAAAAACAAACAATTAAAAGATGAATAAAATTAAATAAAAGCTAAAAAATTAAAAAAAAATTGGCTTTTATTGAATTTTATTCATCATTTAATTTTTTGATTTTTCCATTGGTGTTTTGTTTTTTCACATTGACTTTCCATGTTCGTTTTGTTGGTTTTTTATTTGGCACTTTCCTTGAATATATTATTTTGTTTTGCACCGAAGAAGAGAGGCGGTTGTCCTCTCGAAATATTTGCTTTATTTGTTTATTTAATATTCTTGTTCTGCCTTAAAAACCCCATTTTTGATTGTTTCCTTTTCTTACAGCATAGAGCTTTATAGAGGCTAATCTATTTTTGAATGAATAGACCAAGATAGTCCCAATTGTTTGTAACAGTAGTATATTCCAAGTTTTTCCAACATGGCTTTACAAAGAGTTTTGGCCTAATCTTTTCTGTGGACCTAGTGTATATTTTTGTGGTGATACTGATGTGGACAGATCCTATTATATTCTGTAAAAGTAAAATTGTGTTATCAATATTCCTAACAAAACAGAATGTGTTTAGTAGGTCAGCACTATCCCATCAGAACTAAAGACTAGATAACCATAATTTCTGTATTCTCTGGTGGCATGGTTGATGTTTCAGGTACATTACAGATTTTATGACCTTATGTTGAACTTTCTTGATTCCTGTTTGATCTGTCATGCTAAGGGGTACTGCAGTGATGAGCAATACTCAAGTATTGGCATTGGCGGATCCAGGGAACAGGGGTACCCCAAGATTTTTTCTGGTGCCCTCTTTCCCTGTTTTTTTTCTTCTTTTCACTCTTTATTTAGAATAAATTTGTCATTTCGGTAAATTATTGGCACCTTTGTCACACTGCCCGCCCCCTCTCAAGATTTTGCTCATTGGCACCTTTGTCACATTTGGCCCCCAAGATTTTGCTCTAGATCCGCCCCTGAGTATTGGATCCTAAAGTGACTTCAATGACTGAAGATTGCAATTAGAGAATATAGGCTACACTTTTGGGTAAATATAGAGCAGTTAAGATAATTGACCTACAAACAAAGTGAACATACCACTCTATGCCATTTCTTATGCTCCGTCTGAATATAATAATCACATTTCTTGCACTTTTAAATTTTAAGCCCCTTTAGGACCCTTGCAAACAATAATTTCTTTATAGCTTTTGGATATAAAAATGGATTAAAAATTGGTTTCAAACTTACTATTTCATTATAAATCCATTTTGTAAAAGTTATATCATTCAAAAACATTGATTTGTCATGATTAAGTTGAAGAAAAAAAAAAATTCAAAACGGTTCCGCCATGTTTTTTTCTTATTTTTTAAGGCCACTTGAAAACTACTGTTTCACGCAAAAGTCAATTTGTCCTCTTGTTCATTTGTCAGATTGTCCTCTGTTCACGTTTGACAATTAAAAAGGGCACGAAAACTCCCGAATTCCAATCAAATGAGCTCTATCCAATCCAAAGTTTATACAACTACCCATTCCATAAAAACCTTATATGCCTTGGGCATAACTTACAACCCTTGTCCATGGGCTCTGGGGGATTGTGTTCACCCTAAAGACATTGTTGTATGATTTTTGGACTATTGGTAAAAAATGGGTATCTCTCAATTTCAATTGAATGCGTTGTGGGAAAAGAGGATGTCAGGGAGGGGACTAGTTGCTCTCCATCATGTTTGACCCTTATAAAGGAACTAGAACTATACCTTTCAAATAAAATGAGCCTCTTCTAAAGTTCACACAACCATCCCTTCCATAAAAACTTTTTATGTCCCTAAGGCATAACTTACAACCCTTACAACCCATCACGTTTGACTCTTGAAAGGGAACTATAATTATACATTTCAAATCAAATGAGCCTGTTCTAAAGTTCATACAACCACCCCTTCCATAAAAACCTTATATGCCCATGGGGCATAAATTACAACCCTTACCCCTAGACTCTGGGAGATTCTGTCCACCCCCAAAGGCCTTATTATATGATCTTTGGACTCAAAATTTTTATCGAATGCATTTGTGGAAAATATGACGTAGGGGGTGGTGGCTGCCTCTGATCACTTTGACTTTTAAAAAGGGAATTAGAACATCTGATTTCCAATCCAATGAGCTCTATCCAATCCAAAGTTTATAAAACTATCCATTCCATAAAAACCTTATATGCCTTGGGCATAACTTACAACCCTTGCCCATGGGCTCTGGGGAATTGTATCCACCCTAAAGACATTGTTATAGGATTTTCGGACTATTTGTAACAACATTGGTATCTCACAATTTCAATTGAATGTGTTTTGGGAAAAAAAAGATGTCAGGGAGGGGACTAGTTGCTCTCCATCATGTTTGACTCTTATAAAGGAACTAGAACTATACCTTTCAAATAAAATGAGCCTCTTCTAAAGTTCACACAACCACCCCTTCCATAAAAACTTTTTATGTCCCTAAGGCATAACTTACAACCCTTACTGCCAGACTCTGGGGGATTCTGTCCACCTCAAAGGCCTTATTGTATAATCTTTGGATTCTTATTGAGCAAATGGCTATCTCAAAATTTTTCATTGGATGTATTTTTGGAAAATATGACGTAGGGGGTGTTGGCTGCCCCCAATCACTTTTACTCTTAAAAAGGGAATTAGAACACCTGATTTCCAATCCAATGAGCCCCCTCCGGAGTTTGTACGACCACCCTTTCCATAAAAACCTTATATGTCCTCGGGGCATAACTTATAACCCTTGCACTGAGGACTTTGGGGGGGGGGGGAGTGTCATCCTCAAAGACATCATTTCCAGACCTTTCAACTATGCTGAACAAAATGGCTATCTTAAAATTTTGATACAATGTGCTTCGGGAATCGATGGTTGTGGGGGGGGGGGCTTGTTGCCCTTTAACCGCTTTTGACTATGTAAAAAGGCCTTTTTAACTTCTAATCGAATGACCCTTTTTTGAAGTTTCTACAAATACAAATGGCCATCTCAAAATTTCGTGAAAATACGAGGTATATGGGGGGGATATCTGCCCTCCAATCACTTCGAATCTTAAAAAGAGTAGTAGAAGTTATGATTACCAATCCAATGAGCCCCCTCTGAAGCTTATGCAATTACCCTTTCTATAAAAAACCTTATATGCCCTAAGGGCTGTGTGTGGGGGGGGGGGGGGCTGTGTCATCCTCAAAGACATAATTTATGGACCTTTTAACTACGCTGAACAAAATGGCTATCTCAAAATTGTCCTTGGGTATATTTGGGGAAATTGTGGGCGTGGGAGGGTAGTTAGTTGCCCTCCAATCATTATTGACATTAAAAGGGGCCCTCACCCCTTCAATTTCTGATCGAATTTGCCTTTTCCGAAGTTTCTACAACAACAAATGGCCATCTCAAAACTTGTATCAGATGTATTTTGGGAAAATACAAGGAATGGGAAGGGGCATCCACCCTCCGATTAGTCTGAATCTTATAAAGGGTACTAGAAATTCTGAGTACCAATCCAATGATACCCTTGGAAGCTTTTGTGACCACCCTTTTTTTATAAAAAAAAACCTTATATGCCCCCTGGGCATAACTTACAACCCTTGCCCTGAGGCCAGTGGGGGGGGGTGGGGGAGTGTCATACTCAAAGACATAGTTTCCAGACCTTTTAACTACGCTGAACAAAATGGCTATCTAAAAATTTTGATTGGATGTTTCCGGGGAAATGGTGGGTGTGGGAGGTGTGTTAGTTGCCCTCCAATCATTTTTGACTATTAAAAGGGGCAATAGCACCTTCAATTTCCAATCCAATGAGCCTTTTTAGAAGTTACTATGACAAAAAATGGTCATCTCAAAATTTCCATCAGATACATTTCGGAAAATACGAGGTGGGGGGGGGTATCAACCCTCTGATCACTCCGAATATTATAAAGGGCACTAGAACATCTGATTATCAATCCAGTGAGCCCCCTCTGAAGTTTTTATGGTCAACCTTTTTATAACCTTGTATGCCCCCAGGGAATAACATACAAGCCTTGTCTTGAGGGCTCTGGGGGGGGGGGGGTGTCATCCTCAAAGACATAATTTCAAGACCTTTCAACTATGTTGAACAAAATGGTCATCTCATAATTTTGATTGTATGTGTTTGGATAAATGGTGGGCGTAGGAGGGGGATTAGTTGCCCTCCAATCACTTTTGACTGTTAAAAAGGGCACTAGTCCTTTTAATTTCTAATCGAATGAGCCATATTCGAAGTTTCTGCGACAACTCTTTCGATACAAAGTACCCTGGTCTAAAACCAAAAAAAAAAAAATACGTTGTGCCAACATTGCTCTTTACTGAGGCAGCGCTATTGCGCTGCCCATGATAATGTATTCTGACAGGCACAAAGGCTAGAGAGGGGGAGAGGGGGGGGGGTGGAAGACATTTTCCAGGAGCAGTATTTATCTCAATATTCCTCCTTTAAAAATTTAAACATCACATCCTGAGAAATTATCTGGACATTTTAGGGCCCTCTTAAAAAATCTGAAAAGGCCATCTTTTTCAAGGGTGATTTTATTTTCAATGATTATTTTGTAAAGTCTAAATTAGCATAAATTCTAGGTGGGTTGGGTTGGGAAGGTGGGTTTATATATAAATTCTAGGTGGGTTGGGAAGTCCCCTGTGCTTATGGAGCAAGAGCACCTCTCCCTGTTATAAACATTGAAAATGTCCTCAAAAAGGTCAAGAAGCTTGATGAGAATAAAGCTGCTAGGTAAGATAATATTCAGCCATGATTGCTTAAAGAAACTGTCCAACTTTTAGTGGAACCTATTATTAAGACATTCCAGATAACCTTGAAATCAAAAGTCCTCCCTAGTGACTGGAACCTTGCCCATATGAAGCCCATTTTTAAGAAGAAAGATAAGGACCTAGCCTACTAATTACCAAACCATCAGCCTTACTTCTGTACTTTGTATGGTTTTGGAAGATATATTAAATGAAGAGTTGGTCAATGAACCAGTTACTCAGCAAAAGTCAGCATGAGTTTTGCAAAGGTCACTCCATTGTAATTTCCCTCATTGAGTCTTGTGGTGTTGTCTCTAAACTCCTTGATACAGACCAACCGATCATATAGGATCGGGAACAACCAGCTTGAGGTGGTAACTGAAAAAAAGATTTAGGCATTATCATAGAAGGGAGCTCTTGCTCCATAGCCATACACAAGCTCAAGCTGCAAAAGCAAACTTGGCTCTTGTGCTCATTATGAGACAATTCAGAACCAGGAGGCTGTGTCTGTTAAGGAAACTCTATAAGGCACTAGTTCACCCTTATTTAGAGTTTGGAATGATTTTGGCATATCCCCAGTATAAAATGGATCCTAAAGTGTGTTCAGCGCCAAGCCATCAAGCTTTTGCCACACCTGCAAGAAAAAAAATTATGAATATTGTCTCAGATCCCTAAAACTCCCTACACTGCAATACAAAAGAAGAAAGGGAGATGTGATCGTGACTTGCAAGTTGCTTGAACACTCAAGTCTAAGTTCAGTTTTCTCCTCAACCCTCTACAGCTACACTTGGGGACACAGCCAGAAACTACAGGTTCCCAGAAGCTAATCACGAGTGCATCAAAACTTTTTCATTGTTTGCTCCATGCCAGTGTTCAATCCAAGACTGCTGGATCATTCAAGAAGGGTGTTAATCGGGACTGGACAAATTCAGAATAAA
This sequence comes from Artemia sinica, assembly GCA_027921565.1. Classification (NCBI taxonomy): domain Eukaryota; kingdom Metazoa; phylum Arthropoda; class Branchiopoda; order Anostraca; family Artemiidae; genus Artemia; species Artemia sinica. The sequence continues at coordinate 3,153,740 of CM051258.1, read as the reverse complement.
AGCTAACTTAGGATGCTGCCTAAGCTTGATGAAGTTCACACCCCCAGCAAGAGGCTCCAGAGGAAGTTTAACATGACCTTGTCTTGCTGGTCAATGCCGTTTGAGGTAATTTGAGCAAAGCTAGCCTAAAGCATATTTCAAAAACAAGTCACATTTGGCAATACAAGTTGCATACTAGGACTATGTCGGAAGCTATACTATAGGAGATACAAACTAAAATATTTGTCCTTTTTTTGCTGTCATAAATCAATACAAACTAATTTTTTCAAAATCTTTAGGCTTCATTAAGGTTCTTTGGGCTCTGTATACATGTAATTTTAAAGAGGATTGGGAAGCGGCTATCTGTATTCTTCTAAATCAGTGCTAGGAAAGGAGAGTTATTGGCTTCATTAAGGTTCTTTGGGCTCTGTATACATGTAATTTTAAAGAGGATTGGGAAGCAGCTATCTGTATTCTTATAAATCAGTGCTAAGAAAGAAAAGTTGTTGGCTTCATTAAGGTTCTTTTGGCTCTGTATACATGTAATTTTAAAGAGGATTGGGAATCAGTTATCTGTATTCTTCTAAATCAGTGCTAGGAAAGGAGAGTTATTGGCTTCATTAAGGTTCTTTTGGTTCTGTATACATGTAATTTTAAAGAGGATTGGGAAGCAGCTATCTGTATTCTTATAAATCAGTGCTAAGAAAGAAAAGTTGTTGGCTTCATTAAGGTTCTTTTGGCTCTGTATACATGTAATTTTAAAGAGGATTGGGAAGCAGTTATCTGTAGTCTTCTAAATCAGTGCTAGGAAAGGAGAGTTATTGGCTTCATTAAGGTTCTTTGGGCTCTGTATACATGTAATTTTAAAGAGGATTGGGAAGCAGCTATCTGTATTCTTCTAAATCAGTGCTAGGAAAGGAGAGTTATTGGCTTCATTAAGGTTCTTTTGGTTCTGTATACATGTAATTTTAAAGAGGATTGGGAAGCAGCTATCTGTATTCTTATAAATCAGTGCTAAGAAAGAAAAGTTGTTGGCTTCATTAAGGTTCTTTGGGCTCTGTATACATGTAATTTTAAAGAGGATTGGGAAGCAGTTATCTGTAGTCTTCTAAATCAGTGCTAGGAAAGGAGAGTTATTGGCTTCATTAAGGTTCTTTGGGCTCTGTATACATGTAATTTTAAAGAGGATTGGGAAGCAGCTATCTGTATTCTTCTAAATCAGTGCTAGGAAAGGAGAGTTATTGGCTTCATTAAGGTTCTTTTGGTTCTGTATACATGTAATTTTAAAGAGGATTGGGAAGCAGCTATCTGTATTCTTATAAATCAGTGCTAAGAAAGAAAAGTTGTTGGCTTCATTAAGGTTCTTTTGGCTCTGTATACATGTAATTTTAAAGAGGATTGGGAAGCAGTTATCTGTAGTCTTCTAAATCAGTGCTAGGAAAGGAGAGTTATTGGCTTCATTAAGGTTCTTTGGGCTCTGTATACATGTAATTTTAAAGAGGATTGGGAAGCAGCTATCTGTATTCTTCTAAATCAGTGCTAGGAAAGGAGAGTTATTGGCTTCATTAAGGTTCTTTTGGTTCTGTATACATGTAATTTTAAAGAGGATTGGGAAGCAGCTATCTGTATTCTTATAAATCAGTGCTAAGAAAGAAAAGTTGTTGGCTTCATTAAGGTTCTTTTGGCTCTGTATACATGTAATTTTAAAGAGGATTGGGAAGCAGTTATCTGTAGTCTTCTAAATCAGTACTAGTAAAGGAGAGTTATTGGCTTCATTAAGGTTCTTTGGGCTCTGTATACATGTAATTTTAAAGAGGATTGGGAAGCAGCTATCTGTATTCTTCTAAATCAGTGCTAGGAAAGGAGAGTTATTGGCTTCATTAAGGTTCTTTTGGTTCTGTATACATGTAATTTTAAAGAGGATTGGGAAGCAGCTATCTGTATTCTTATAAATCAGTGCTAAGAAAGAAAAGTTGTTGGCTTCATTAAGGTTCTTTTGGCTCTGTATACATGTAATTTTAAAGAGGATTGGGAAGCAGCTATCTGTAGTCTTCTAAATCAGTGCTAGGAAAGGAGAGTTATTGGCTTCATTAATGTTCTTTGGGCTCTCTATGCATGAATTTTAAAGAGGATTGGGAAGCAGCTATCTGTATTCTTCTAAATCAGTGCTAGGAAAGGAGAGTTATTGGCTTCATTAAGGTTCTTTTGGTTCTGTATACATGTAATTTTAAAGAGGATTGGGAAGCAGCTATCTGTATTCTTATAAATCAGTGCTAAGAAAGAAAAGTTGTTGGCTTCATTAAGGTTCTTTTGGCTCTCTATACATGAATTTTAAAGAGGATTGGGAAGCAGTTATCTGTATTCTTATAAATCAGTGCTAGGAAAGGAGAGTTATTGGCTTCATTAAGGTTCTTTTGGCTCTGTATACATGTAATTTTAAAGAGGATTGGGAAGCAGTTATCTGTATTCTTATAAATCAGTGCTAAGAAAGAAAAGTTGTTGGCTTCATTAAGGTTCTTTTGGCTCTCTATACATGAATTTTAAAGAGGATTGGGAAGAAGCTATCTGTATTCTTCTAAGTCAGTGCTAGGAAAGGAGAGTTATTGGCTTCATTAAGGTTCTTTTGGTTCTGTATACATGTAATTTTAAAGAGGATTGGGAAGCAGCTATCTGTATTCTTATAAATCAGTGCTAAGAAAGAAAAGTTGTTGGCTTCATTAAGGTTCTTTTGGCTCTGTATACATGTAATTTTAAAGAGGATTGGGAAGCAGTTATCTGTAGTCTTCTAAATCAGTGCTAGGAAAGGAGAGTTATTGGCTTCATTAATGTTCTTTGGGCTCTCTATACATGAATTTTAAAGAGGATTGGGAAGCAGTTATCTGTATTCTTATAAATCAGTGCTAGGAAAGGAGAGTTATTAGCTTCATTAAGGTTCTTTTGGTTCTGTATACATGTAATTTTAAAGAGGATTGGGAAGCAGCTATCTGTATTCTTATAAATCAGTGCTAAGAAAGAAAAGTTATTGGCTTCATTAAGGTTCTTTGGTTCTGTATACATGTAATTTGAAAGAGGATTGGGAAGCAGCTATCTGTATTCTTATAAATCAGTGCTAAGAAAGAAAAGTTGTTGGCTTCATTAATGTTCTTTGGGCTCTCTATACATGAATTTTAAAGAGGATTGGGAAGCAGCTATCTGTATTCTTCTAAATCAGTGCTAGGAAAGGAGAGTTATTAGCTTCATTAAGGTTCTTTTGGTTCTGTATACATGTAATTTTAAAGAGGATTGGGAAGCAGCTATCTGTATTCTTATAAATCAGTGCTAAGAAAGAAAAGTTGTTGGCTTCATTAAGGTTCTTTTGGCTCTGTATACATGTAATTTTAAAGAGGATTGGGAAGCAGTTATCTGTATTCTTATAAATCAGTGCTAGGAAAGGAGAGTTATTGGCTTCATTAAGGTTCTTTTGGTTCTGTATACATGTAATTTTAAAGAGGATTGGGAAGCAGCTATCTGTATTCTTATAAATCAGTGCTAAGAAAGAAAAGTTGTTGGCTTCATTAATGTTCTTTGGGCTCTCTATACATGAATTTTAAAGAGGATTGGGAAGCAGCTATCTGTATTCTTCTAAATCAGTGCTAGGAAAGGAGAGTTATTGGCTTCATTAAGGTTCTTTTGGTTCTGTATACATGTAATTTGAAAGAGGATTGGGAAGCAGCTATCTGTATTCTTATAAATCAGTGCTAAGAAAGAAAAGTTGTTGGCTTCATTAAGGTTCTTTTGGCTCTGTATACATGTAATTTTAAAGAGGATTGGGAAGCAGTTATCTGTAGTCTTCTAAATCAGTGCTAAGAAAGGAGAGTTATTGGCTTCATTAATGTTCTTTGGGCTCTCTATACATGAATTTTAAAGAGGATTGGGAAGCAGCTATCTGTATTCTTCTAAATCAGTGCTAGGAAAGGAGAGTTATTAGCTTCATTAAGGTTCTTTTGGTTCTGTATACATGTAATTTTAAAGAGGATTGGGAAGCAGCTATCTGTATTCTTATAAATCAGTGCTAAGAAAGAAAAGTTGTTGGCTTCATTAAGGCTCTTTTGGCTCTGTATACATGTAATTTTAAAGAGGATTGGGAAGCAGTTATCTGTATTCTTATAAATCAGTGCTAGGAAAGGAGAGTTATTGGCTTCATTAAGGTTCTTTTGGTTCTGTATACATGTAATTTTAAAGAGGATTGGGAAGCAGCTATCTGTATTCTTCTAAATCAGTGCTAGGAAAGGAGAGTTATTGGCTTCATTAAGGTTCTTTTGGTTCTGTATACATGTAATTTGAAAGAGGATTGGGAAGCAGCTATCTGTATTCTTATAAATCAGTGCTAAGAAAGAAAAGTTGTTGGCTTCATTAAGGTTCTTTTGGCTCTGTATACATGTAATTTTAAAGAGGATTGGGAAGCAGTTATCTGTAGTCTTCTAAATCAGTGCTAGGAAAGGAGAGTTATTGGCTTCATTAAGGTTCTTTTGGCTCTGTATACATGTAATTTTAAAGAGGATTGGGAAGCAGCTATCTGTATTCTTATAAATCAGTGCTAAGAAAGAAAAGTTGTTGGCTTCATTAAGGTTCTTTTGGCTCTGTATACATGTAATTTTAAAGAGGATTGGGAAGCAGCTATCTGTATTCTTATAAATCAGTGCTAGGAAAGGAGAGTTATTGGCTTCATTAAGGTTCTTTTGGTTCTGTATACATGTAATTTTAAAGAGGATTGGGAAGCAGCTATCTGTATTCTTATAAATCAGTGCTAAGAAAGAAAAGTTGTTGGCTTCATTAAGGTTCTTTTGGTTCTGTATACATGTAATTTTAAAGAGGATTGGGAAGCAGTTATCTGTAGTCTTCTAAATCAGTGCTAGGAAAGGAGAGTTATTGGCTTCATTAATGTTCTTTTGGTTCTGTATACATGTAATTTGGAAGAGGATTGGGAAGCAGCTATCTGTATTCTTATAAATCAGTGCTAAGAAAGAAAAGTTGTTGGCTTCATTAAGGTTCTTTTGGCTCTGTATACATGTAATTTTAAAGAGGATTGGGAAGCAGTTATCTGTATTCTTATAAATCAGTGCTAGGAAAGGAGAGTTATTAGCTTCATTAAGGTTCTTTTGGTTCTGTATACATGTAATTTTAAAGAGGATTGGGAAGCAGCTATCTGTATTCTTATAAATCAGTGCTAAGAAAGAAAAGTTATTGGCTTCATTAAGGTTCTTTTGGTTCTGTATACATGTAATTTGAAAGAGGATTGGGAAGCAGCTATCTGTATTCTTATAAATCAGTGCTAAGAAAGAAAAGTTGTTGGCTTCATTAATGTTCTTTCGGCTCTCTATACATGAATTTTAAAGAGGATTGGGAAGCAGCTATCTGTATTCTTCTAAATCAGTGCTAGGAAAGGAGAGTTATTAGCTTCATTAAGGTTCTTTTGGTTCTGTATACATGTAATTTTAAAGAGGATTGGGAAGCAGCTATCTGTATTCTTATAAATCAGTGCTAAGAAAGAAAAGTTGTTGGCTTCATTAAGGTTCTTTTGGCTCTGTATACATGTAATTTTAAAGAGGATTGGGAAGCAGTTATCTGTATTCTTATAAATCAGTGCTAGGAAAGGAGAGTTATTGGCTTCATTAAGGTTCTTTTGGTTCTGTATACATGTAATTTTAAAGAGGATTGGGAAGCAGCTATCTGTATTCTTATAAATCAGTGCTAAGAAAGAAAAGTTGTTGGCTTCATTAATGTTCTTTGGGCTCTCTATACATGAATTTTAAAGAGGATTGGGAAGCAGCTATCTGTATTCTTCTAAATCAGTGCTAGGAAAGGAGAGTTATTGGCTTCATTAAGGTTCTTTTGGTTCTGTATACATGTAATTTGAAAGAGGATTGGGAAGCAGCTATCTGTATTCTTATAAATCAGTGCTAAGAAAGAAAAGTTGTTGGCTTCATTAAGGTTCTTTTGGCTCTGTATACATGTAATTTTAAAGAGGATTGGGAAGCAGTTATCTGTAGTCTTCTAAATCAGTGCTAGGAAAGGAGAGTTATTGGCTTCATTAATGTTCTTTGGGCTCTCTATACATGAATTTTAAAGAGGATTGGGAAGCAGCTATCTGTATTCTTCTAAATTAGTGCTAGGAAAGGAGAGTTATTAGCTTCATTAAGGTTCTTTTGGTTCTGTATACATGTAATTTTAAAGAGGATTGGGAAGCAGCTATCTGTATTCTTATAAATCAGTGCTAAGAAAGAAAAGTTGTTGGCTTCATTAAGGTTCTTTTGGCTCTGTATACATGTAATTTTAAAGAGGATTGGGAAGCAGTTATCTGTATTCTTATAAATCAGTGCTAGGAAAGGAGAGTTATTGGCTTTATTAAGGTTCTTTTGGTTCTGTATACATGTAATTTTAAAGAGGATTGGGAAGCAGCTATCTGTATTCTTCTAAATCAGTGCTAGGAAAGGAGAGTTATTGGCTTCATTAAGGTTCTTTTGGTTCTGTATACATGTAATTTGAAAGAGGATTGGGAAGCAGCTATCTGTATTCTTATAAATCAGTGCTAAGAAAGAAAAGTTGTTGGCTTCATTAAGGTTCTTTTGGCTCTGTATACATGTAATTTTAAAGAGGATTGGGAAGCAGTTATCTGTAGTCTTCTAAATCAGTGCTAGGAAAGGAGAGTTATTGGCTTCATTAAGGTTCTTTTGGCTCTGTATACATGTAATTTTAAAGAGGATTGGGAAGCAGCTATCTGTATTCTTATAAATCAGTGCTAAGAAAGAAAAGTTGTTGGCTTCATTAAGGTTCTTTTGGCTCTGTATACATGTAATTTTAAAGAGGATTGGGAAGCAGCTATCTGTATTCTTATAAATCAGTGCTAGGAAAGGAGAGTTATTGGCTTCATTAAGGTTCTTTTGGTTCTGTATACATGTAATTTTAAAGAGGATTGGGAAGCAGCTATCTGTATTCTTATAAATCAGTGCTAAGAAAGAAAAGTTGTTGGCTTCATTAAGGTTCTTTTGGCTCTGTATACATGTAATTTTAAAGAGGATTGGGAAGCAGTTATCTGTAGTCTTCTAAATCAGTGCTAGGAAAGGAGAGTTATTGGCTTCATTAATGTTCTTTTGGTTCTGTATACATGTAATTTGGAAGAGGATTGGGAAGCAGCTATCTGTATTCTTATAAATCAGTGCTAAGAAAGAAAAGTTGTTGGCTTCATTAAGGTTCTTTTGGCTCTGTATACATGTAATTTGGAAGAGGATTGGGAAGCAGCTATCTGTATTCTTATAAATCAGTGCTAGGAAAGGAGAGTTATTGGCTTCATTAATGTTCTTTGGGCTCTCTATACATGAATTTTAAAGAGGATTGGGAAGCAGTTATCTGTATTCTTCTAAATCAGTGCTAGGAAAGGAGAGTTATTGGCTTCATTAAGGTTCTTTTGGTTCTGTATACATGTAATTTTAAAGAGGATTGGGAAGCAGCTATCTGTATTCTTATAAATCAGTGCTAGGAAAGGAGAGTTATTGGCTTCATTAAGGTTCTTTTGGTTCTGTATACATGTAATTTTAAAGAGGATTGGGAAGCAGCTATCTGTATTCTTATAAATCAGTGCTAAGAAAGAAAAGTTGTTGGCTTCATTAAGGTTCTTTTGGTTCTGTATACATGTAATTTTAAAGAGGATTGGGAAGCAGCTATCTGTATTCTTATAAATCAGTGCTAAGAAAGAAAAGTTGTTGGCTTCATTAAGGTTCTTTTGGCTCTGTATACATGTAATTTTAAAGAGGATTGGGAAGCAGTTATCTGTATTCTTATAAATCAGTGCTAAGAAAGAAAAGTTGTTGGCTTCATTAAGGTTCTTTTGGCTCTGTATACATGTAATTTTAAAGAGGATTGGGAAGCAGTTATCTGTAGTCTTCTAAATCAGTGCTAGGAAAGGAGAGTTATTGGCTTCATTAATGTTCTTTTGGTTCTGTATACATGTAATTTGGAAGAGGATTGGGAAGCAGCTATCTGTATTCTTATAAATCAGTGCTAAGAAAGAAAAGTTGTTGGCTTCATTAAGGTTCTTTTGGCTCTGTATACATGTAATTTTAAAGAGGATTGGGAAGCAGTTATCTGTAGTCTTCTAAATCAGTGCTAGGAAAGAAAAGTTATTGGCTTCATTAATGTTCTTTGGGCTCTCTATACATGAATTTTAAAGAGGATTGGGAAGCAGCTATCTGTATTCTTCTAAATCAGTGCTAGGAAAGGAGAGTTATTGGCTTCATTAAGGTTCTTTTGGTTCTGTATACATGTAATTTTAAAGAGGATTGGGAAGCAGTTATCTGTATTCTTATAAATCAGTGCTAAGAAAGAAAAGTTGTTGGCTTCATTAAGGTTCTTTTGGCTCTGTATACATGTAATTTTAAAGAGGATTGGGAAGCAGCTATCTGTATTCTTCTAAATCAGTGCTAGGAAAGGAGAGTTATTGGCTTCATTAAGGTTCTTTTGGTTCTGTATACATGTAATTTTAAAGAGGATTGGGAAGCAGCTATCTGTATTCTTATAAATCAGTGCTAAGAAAGAAAAGTTGTTGGCTTCATTAAGGTTCTTTTGGCTCTGTATACATGTAATTTTAAAGAGGATTGGGAAGCAGTTATCTGTATTCTTATAAATCAGTGCTAAGAAAGAAAAGTTATTGGCTTCATTAATGTTCTTTGGGCTCTCTATACATGAATTTTAAAGAGGATTGGGAAGCAGCTATCTGTATTCTTCTAAATCAGTGCTAGGAAAGGAGAGTTATTGGCTTCATTAAGGTTCTTTTGGTTCTGTATACATGTAATTTGAAAGAGGATTGGGAAGCAGCTATCTGTATTCTTATAAATCAGTGCTAAGAAAGAAAAGTTGTTGGCTTCATTAAGGTTCTTTTGGCTCTGTATACATGTAATTTTAAAGAGGATTGGGAAGCAGTTATCTGTAGTCTTCTAAATCAGTGCTAGGAAAGGAGAGTTATTGGCTTCATTAATGTTCTTTGGGCTCTCTATACATGAATTTTAAAGAGGATTGGGAAGCAGCTATCTGTATTCTTCTAAATCAGTGCTAGGAAAGGAGAGTTATTGGCTTCATTAAGGTTCTTTTGGTTCTGTATACATGTAATTTTAAAGAGGATTGGGAAGCAGCTATCTGTATTCTTATAAATCAGTGCTAAGAAAGAAAAGTTGTTGGCTTCATTAAGGTTCTTTTGGCTCTGTATACATGTAATTTTAAAGAGGATTGGGAAGCAGTTATCTGTATTCTTATAAATCAGTGCTAAGAAAGAAAAGTTATTGGCTTCATTAATGTTCTTTGGGCTCTCTATACATGAATTTTAAAGAGGATTGGGAAGCAGCTATCTGTATTCTTCTAAATCAGTGCTAGGAAAGGAGAGTTATTGGCTTCATTAAGGTTCTTGGGAAGCAGTTATCTGTATTCTTCTAAATCAGTGCTAGGAAAGGAGAGTTATTGGCTTCATTAAGGTTCTTTTGGTTCTGTATACATGTAATTTTAAAGAGGATTGGGAAGCAGCTATCTGTATTCTTATAAATCAGTGCTAAGAAAGAAAAGTTGTTGGCTTCATTAAGGTTCTTTTGGTTCTGTATACATGTAATTTTAAAGAGGATTGGGAAGCATTTATCTGTATTCTTCTAAATCAGTGCTAGGAAAGGAGAGTTATTGGCTTTATTAAGGTTCTTTGGGCTCTGTATACATGTAATTTTAAAGAGGATTGGGAAGCAGTTATCTGTATTCTTCTAAATCAGTGCTAGGAAAGGAGAGTTATTGGCTTCATTAAGGTTCTTTTGGTTCTGTATACATGTAATTTTAAAGAGGATTGGGAAGCAGCTATCTGTATTCTTATAAATCAGTGCTAAGAAAGAAAAGTTGTTGGCTTCATTAAGGTTCTTTTGGTTCTGTATACATGTAATTTTAAAGAGGATTGGGAAGCAGTTATCTGTATTCTTCTAAATCAGTGCTAGGAAAGGAGAGTTATTGGCTTCATTAAGGTTCTTTGGGCTCTGTATACATGTAATTTTAAAGAGGATTGGGAAGCAGTTATCTGTATTCTTCTAAATCAGTGCTAGGAAAGGAGAGTTATTGGCTTCATTAAGGTTCTTTTGGTTCTGTATACATGTAATTTTAAAGAGGATTGGGAAGCAGTTATCTGTATTCTTCTAAATCAGTGCTAGGAAAGGAGAGTTATTGGCTTCATTAAGGTTCTTTTGGTTCTGTATACATGTAATTTTAAAGAGGATTGGGAGGCAGCTATCTGTATTCTTATAAATCAGTGCTAAGAAAGAAAAGTTGTTGGCTTCATTAAGGTTCTTTTGGTTCTGTATACATGTAATTTTAAAGAGGATTGGGAAGCAGTTATCTGTATTCTTCTAAATCAGTGCTAGGAAAGGAGAGTTATTGGCTTTATTAAGGTTCTTTGGGCTCTGTATACATGTAATTTTAAAGAGGATTGGGAAGCAGTTATCTGTATTCTTCTTAATCAGTGCTAGGAAAGGAGAGTTATTGGCTTCATTAAGGTTCTTTTGGTTCTGTATACATGTAATTTTAAAGAGGATTGGGAAGCAGCTATCTGTATTCTTATAAATCAGTGCTAAGAAAGAAAAGTTGTTGGCTTCATTAAGGTTCTTTTGGTTCTGTATACATGTAATTTTAAAGAGGATTGGGAAGCAGTTATCTGTATTCTTCTAAATCAGTGCTAGGAAAGGAGAGTTATTGGCTTCATTAAGGTTCTTTGGGCTCTGTATACATGTAATTTTAAAGAGGATTGGGAAGCAGTTATCTGTATTCTTCTAAATCAGTGCTAGGAAAGGAGAGTTATTGGCTTCATTAAGGTTCTTTTGGTTCTGTATACATGTAATTTTAAAGAGGATTGGGAAGCAGCTATCTGTATTCTTATAAATCAGTGCTAAGAAAGAAAAGTTGTTGGCTTCATTAAGGTTCTTTTGGTTCTGTATACATGTAATTTTAAAGAGGATTGGGAAGCATTTATCTGTATTCTTCTAAATCAGTGCTAGGAAAGGAGAGTTATTGGCTTTATTAAGGTTCTTTGGGCTCTGTATACATGTAATTTTAAAGAGGATTGGGAAGCAGTTATCTGTATTCTTCTAAATCAGTGCTAGGAAAGGAGAGTTATTGGCTTCATTAAGGTTCTTTTGGTTCTGTATACATGTAATTTTAAAGAGGATTGGGAAGCAGCTATCTGTATTCTTATAAATCAGTGCTAAGAAAGAAAAGTTGTTGGCTTCATTAAGGTTCTTTTGGTTCTGTATACATGTAATTTTAAAGAGGATTGGGAAGCAGTTATCTGTATTCTTCTAAATCAGTGCTAGGAAAGGAGAGTTATTGGCTTCATTAAGGTTCTTTGGGCTCTGTATACATGTAATTTTAAAGAGGATTGGGAAGCAGTTATCTGTATTCTTCTAAATCAGTGCTAGGAAAGGAGAGTTATTGGCTTCATTAAGGTTCTTTTGGTTCTGTATACATGTAATTTTAAAGAGGATTGGGAAGCAGCTATCTGTATTCTTATAAATCAGTGCTAAGAAAGAAAAGTTGTTGGCTTCATTAAGGTTCTTTTGGTTCTGTATACATGTAATTTTAAAGAGGATTGGGAAGCATTTATCTGTATTCTTCTAAATCAGTGCTAGGAAAGGAGAGTTATTGGCTTTATTAAGGTTCTTTGGGCTCTGTATACATGTAATTTTAAAGAGGATTGGGAAGCAGTTATCTGTATTCTTCTAAATCAGTGCTAGGAAAGGAGAGTTATTGGCTTCATTAAGGTTCTTTTGGTTCTGTATACATGTAATTTTAAAGAGGATTGGGAAGCAGCTATCTGTATTCTTATAAATCAGTGCTAAGAAAGAAAAGTTGTTGGCTTCATTAAGGTTCTTTTGGTTCTGTATACATGTAATTTTAAAGAGGATTGGGAAGCAGTTATCTGTATTCTTCTAAATCAGTGCTAGGAAAGGAGAGTTATTGGCTTCATTAAGGTTCTTTGGGCTCTGTATACATGTAATTTTAAAGAGGATTGGGAAGCAGTTATCTGTATTCTTCTAAATCAGTGCTAGGAAAGGAGAGTTATTGGCTTCATTAAGGTTCTTTTGGTTCTGTATACATGTAATTTTAAAGAGGATTGGGAAGCAGTTATCTGTATTCTTCTAAATCAGTGCTAGGAAAGGAGAGTTATTGGTTTCATTAAGGTTCTTTTGGTTCTGTATACATGTAATTTTAAAGAGGATTGGGAGGCAGCTATCTGTATTCTTATAAATCAGTGCTAAGAAAGAAAAGTTGTTGGCTTCATTAAGGTTCTTTTGGTTCTGTATACATGTAATTTTAAAGAGGATTGGGAAGCAGTTATCTGTATTCTTCTAAATCAGTGCTAGGAAAGGAGAGTTATTGGCTTTATTAAGGTTCTTTGGGCTCTGTATACATGTAATTTTAAAGAGGATTGGGAAGCAGTTATCTGTATTCTTCTAAATCAGTGCTAGGAAAGGAGAGTTATTGGCTTCATTAAGGTTCTTTTGGTTCTGTATACATGTAATTTTAAAGAGGATTGGGAAGCAGCTATCTGTATTCTTATAAATCAGTGCTAAGAAAGAAAAGTTGTTGGCTTCATTAAGGTTCTTTTGGTTCTGTATACATGTAATTTTAAAGAGGATTGGGAAGCAGTTATCTGTATTCTTCTAAATCAGTGCTAGGAAAGGAGAGTTATTGGCTTCATTAAGGTTCTTTGGGCTCTGTATACATGTAATTTTAAAGAGGATTGGGAAGCAGTTATCTGTATTCTTCTAAATCAGTGCTAGGAAAGGAGAGTTATTGGCTTCATTAAGGTTCTTTTGGTTCTGTATACATGTAATTTTAAAGAGGATTGGGAAGCAGCTATCTGTATTCTTATAAATCAGTGCTAAGAAAGAAAAGTTGTTGGCTTCATTAAGGTTCTTTTGGTTCTGTATACATGTAATTTTAAAGATGATTGGGAAGCATTTATCTGTATTCTTCTAAATCAGTGCTAGGAAAGGAGAGTTATTGGCTTTATTAAGGTTCTTTGGGCTCTGTATACATGTAATTTTAAAGAGGATTGGGAAGCAGTTATCTGTATTCTTCTAAATCAGTGCTAGGAAAGGAGAGTTATTGGCTTCATTAAGGTTCTTTTGGTTCTGTATACATGTAATTTTAAAGAGGATTGGGAAGCAGCTATCTGTATTCTTATAAATCAGTGCTAAGAAAGAAAAGTTGTTGGCTTCATTAAGGTTCTTTTGGTTCTGTATACATGTAATTTTAAAGAGGATTGGGAAGCAGTTATCTGCATTCTTCTAAATCAGTGCTAGGAAAGGAGAGTTATTGGCTTCATTAAGGTTCTTTGGGCTCTGTATACATGTAATTTTAAAGAGGATTGGGAAGCAGTTATCTGTATTCTTCTAAATCAGTGCTAGGAAAGGAGAGTTATTGGCTTCATTAAGGTTCTTTGGGCTCTGTATACATGTAATTTTAAAGAGGATTGGGAAGCAGCTATCTGTATTCTTATAAATCAGTGCTAAGAAAGAAAAGTTGTTGGCTTCATTAAGGTTCTTTTGGTTCTGTATACATGTAATTTTAAAGAGGATTGGGAAGCAGTTATCTGTATTCTTCTAAATCAGTGCTAGGAAAGGAGAGTTATTGGCTTCATTAAGGTTCTTTGGGCTCTGTATACATGTAATTTTAAAGAGGATTGGGAAGCAGTTATCTGTATTCTTCTAAATCAGTGCTAGGAAAGGAGAGTTATTGGCTTCATTAAGGTTCTTGGGCTCTGTATACATGTAATTTTAAAGAGGATTGGGAAGCAGTTATCTGTATTCTTCTAAATCAGTGCTAGGAAAGGAGAGTTATTGGCTTCATTAAGGTTCTTTGGGCTCTGTATACATGTAATTTTAAAGAGGATTGGGAAGCAGTTATCTGTATTCTTCTAAATCAGTGCTAGGAAAGGAGAGTTATTGGCTTCATTAAGGTTCTTTGGGCTCTGTATACATGTAATTTTAAAGAGGATTGGGAAGCAGCTATCTGTATTCTTATAAATCAGTGCTAAGAAAGAAAAGTTGTTGGCTTCATTAAGGTTCTTTTGGTTCTGTATACATGTAATTTTAAAGAGGATTGGGAAGCAGTTATCTGTATTCTTCTAAATCAGTGCTAGGAAAGGAGAGTTATTGGCTTCATTAAGTTCTTTGGGCTCTGTATACATGTAATTTTAAAGAGGATTGGGAAGCAGTTATCTGTATTCTTCTAAATCAGTGCTAGGAAAGGAGAGTGATTGGCTTCATTAAGGTTCTTTTGGTTCTGTATACATGTAATTTTAAAGAGGATTGGGAAGCAGTTATCTGTATTCTTCTAAATCAGTGCTAGGAAAGGAGAGTTATTGGCTTCATTAAGGTTCTTTTGGTTCTGTATACATGTAATTTTAAAGAGGATTGGGAAGCAGCTATCTGTATTCTTATAAATCAGTGCTAAGAAAGAAAAGTTGTTGGCTTCATTAAGGTTCTTTTGGTTCTGTATACATGTAATTTTAAAGAGGATTGGGAAGCAGTTATCTGTATTCTTCTAAATCAGTGCTAGGAAAGGAGAGTTATTGGCTTTATTAAGGTTCTTTGGGCTCTGTATACATGTAATTTTAAAGAGGATTGGGAAGCAGTTATCTGTATTCTTCTAAATCAGTGCTAGGAAAGGAGAGTTATTGGCTTCATTAAGGTTCTTTTGGTTCTGTATACATGTAATTTTAAAGAGGATTGGGAAGCAGCTATCTGTATTCTTATAAATCAGTGCTAAGAAAGAAAAGTTGTTGGCTTCATTAAGGTTCTTTTGGTTCTGTATACATGTAATTTTAAAGAGGATTGGGAAGCAGTTATCTGTATTCTTCTAAATCAGTGCTAGGAAAGGAGAGTTATTGGCTTCATTAAGGTTCTTTGGGCTCTGTATACATGTAATTTTAAAGAGGATTGGGAAGCAGTTATCTGTATTCTTCTAAATCAGTGCTAGGAAAGGAGAGTTATTGGCTTCATTAAGGTTCTTTTGGTTCTGTATACATGTAATTTTAAAGAGGATTGGGAAGCAGTTATCTGTATTCTTCTAAATCAGTGCTAGGAAAGGAGAGTTATTGGCTTCATTAAGGTTCTTTGGGCTCTGTATACATGTAATTTTAAAGAGGATTGGGAAGCAGTTATCTGTATTCTTCTAAATCAGTGCTAGGAAAGGAGAGTTATTGGCTTCATTAAGGTTCTTTTGGTTCTGTATACATGTAATTTTAAAGAGGATCGGGAAGCAGCTATCTGTATTCTTATAAATCAGTGCTAAGAAAGAAAAGTTGTTGGCTTCATTAAGGTTCTTTTGGTTCTGTATACATGTAATTTTAAAGAGGATTGGGAAGCAGCTATCTGTATTCTTATAAATCAGTGCTAAGAAAGAAAAGTTGTTGGCTTCATTAAGGTTGTTTTGGTTCTGTATACATGTAATTTTAAAGAGGATTGGGAAGCAGTTATCTGTATTCTTCTAAATCAGTGCTAGGAAAGGAGAGTTATTGGCTTCATTAAGGTTCTTTTGGTTCTGTATACATGTAATTTTAAAGAGGATTGGGAAGCAGCTATCTGTATTCTTATAAATCAGTGCTAAGAAAGAAAAGTTGTTGGCTTCATTAAGATTCTTTTGGTTCTGTATACATGTAATTTTAAAGAGGATTGGGAAGCAGTTATCTGTATTCTTCTAAATCAGTGCTAGGAAAGGAGAGTTATTGGCTTCATTAAGGTTCTTTTGGTTCTGTATACATGTAATTTTAAAGAGGATTGGGAAGCAGTTATCTGTAGTCTTCTAAATCAGTGCTAGGAAAGGAGAGTTATTGGCTTCATTAAGGTTCTTTTGGTTCTGTATACATGTAATTTTAAAGAGGATTGGGAAGCAGCTATCTGTATTCTTCTAAATCAGTGCTAGGAAAGGAGAGTTATTGGCTTCATTAAGGTTCTTTGGGCTCTGTATACATGTAATTTTAAAGAGGATTGGGAAGCAGTTATCTGTATTCTTCTAAATCAGTGCTAGGAAAGGAGAGTTATTGGCTTCATTAAGGTTCTTTTGGTTCTGTATACATGTAATTTTAAAGAGGATTGGGAAGCAGTTATCTGTAGTCTTCTAAATCAGTGCTAGGAAAGAAAAGTTATTTTGGACCCCTGGTGGCCAAACACTTCCACATGCCAAGGTCTTCTTGGCCTAAGGACTTAGAGCTGTAAGTGATCATCAGGAGCACAGCTCCTGAATTTTATTAGTGGGATGGGGAGGGCAAGAGGGGTTCCACACCCGGAAAGTCAAGGGACATTGGATATCCTTCAGGGGAAATGGGTGTTGGAACATTTGTGAAAATCACAAGCCTAAATGTGTTTTTAAGATTTCTGAAAACTTGTTGTGGGAAATTGTTTATAATGGATACTGAACACCCAATGAAAAAAAGTAAAGGGGCGTGTACCTGCCCTGAGTCTTCAATAGCACGTTTTTCTTCAAGCAGCAGTGAAGAAAAGTTACTATTTAGCAAAGATACTACTTAGTTAAATTCAAAACATTACACAGTACATAAGCAACAATAAACATACTTTAAATAAACATAAAGTTAAGTACTGGTGCTCAACTTTTACTAAAATTATCAGCAATGAGTTGTTGTAGACAACAGTAGCATAGTGTAAACAAGCTTTTGTGTGGGCCAAGGTGAATTTAGTATAAACTCGGCTTGTTTCAGCTAGCTTCACCACTAATGTTGCAGTACCTACCCCCCTCCACTTTCCCTAACCCACATGCCCAGCACAGGATGCTCAATCTCATAGTTGAACCAAGCACATAGTTGAACCAACAACCCTGTATATTGCGCTATTCAGTTGCATGTGATTTGAAAATGGTGTCTGAGCATATAAAAAAGTACACCCTTTAAATCGCTACTGTCGAAACCTTATACAGGAAAATTGTAACCCCCCACCTTGAGCAACTAGAAAGATATTACATTTTTGCATAGGAAGCATATGTTCTCTTTTTTTTCTTTGTCAATATTTAGGCACTAGAACATCATAGAGAGCTGTTTAAGAGCTCATTGAAAAGCTAGTTCTTCTATCTTATCGTATTTTTTTTCAACAAATAGACTTGATAAAGCCGTCATAAAGCACAAAATGGCAGCCTAAAAGTACAATTTGGGTTTTTTTTATCAGTTTTTAAAATGAAAATAACGAAAAATGGTCTTTTTCAATGAAAAACTCCGCAAAAAAATTTCCTCTGGAAAATACCTTCCACCCCTGCCGGAAGTTCTCTTCCATGAAAAATACTCCGCTGTAAATTTCTCTACATTTAAAATAGTAACTGTATTTTTAATTTAAAATTATCAAAAAAAAGTTAGAATTATTAACTTGCCCGTTGGGAATTGTTTGATAAAGGATATCCAGATAATTTGAACAATTCTTGGCATAATTGCAACAGAAACCTTAAATTAATTAAAATATGCCAGGACTGCAAATTGGAAGGTAAAATTAGACGCATAGAGTCTTCTCCTTTTGTATCTTTATTTAAAATAAAAACGAAATCTAGCAAAATCACACAAAAATTTCTTGTATAAATCTGGGTTTGGGTGTATACATTTTCGGAGTGGGGGAAATTACATTTTCGGAATGGGGGAACATCATTTTTGTGTCTAAAATTTGCTTCTCCAAGCAAATTTTGGTCTGGAGAAGCAAATTTTGCTTCTCAAAGCTTGGTCTCCTAGTGCTGCATTTTAAAAGTGATAACAAGGGAAAAGCGTATGGGTTGGTATCACTTATATGTGCACGGAAAATTTCTAATTTGTGACAAAAATATTCATGTACTGCTCAAATTCTATCTCACTTGCAGGAGACATTTCGTACAGCAGTCTGATGTACGTAGCAGTCTGATTTCGAACAGCAGTCCCACAAGTAGCACTGGCGTTACGTGAAATGTGACTAATAACAGTAACAATCCTTATAATAATAATTGATTGACATTTATATAATAATTGAATAATAATTGACATTTATGTCAATTCTATTTTTGGAGGTGGTTAAAAGAAATATTTAGGAAAACGGAAATAGCAAGTAGTCAGTATGTTATTATACATAGAGGCAGTTCAACATTTATAGGTTTGTTTTTGAATCTAAAATGTAAGGAATAGGACTTTATTAACGCTTATTACGCATTTAAATTACAAATGAGGGAATTTGGGGTTATATTGGAGTTTCGGTTAAATGTTGGAAGTGAATATTTGAACAATTAAAGGATTCCTGGATTGAATTACCCCCTACTATCTTCCATGACCAAGGTACGATCTAATTGACCTATCTAGGTATAGTGGAAAGTTATTATAAAAGGCACTAAGTTCCATTTTCTTTGATGATTTCCACCTATCTGCCCATGCCTGAACATGGTCAAGGATTGTATTGATGATTTATCAGGTACACCAAATAATTTTGAGTCATTAGCATAAAGGGTTAAGGGGTTGTTGAATTTGTTAATCATATCGTTTATATATAGAAGAAACAATGTGGGTCCCAAAACTGTTCCCTGGGGAACACTGCTTAGAATATTACAGGGCTGGGAGTAGGTAAATTTGCTGTCTGTTGTGAAGAGCCATACAGTTTGAGACCTACCAGTCAGAAAGTCCATTAGCCAGTCTGCTAATTCATGGTGGATTCCTGCTGCTATTAGCTTAAAACGAAGCTGATTATGAGGGATCTTATCAGATGCTTTGGCTAGGTATAAAAGAATCAAATCAACAGGAAGGCCTTTGTCTAATTGACCTATCTAGTTGACCTATCTAGGTATAGTGGAAAGTTATTATAAAAGGCACTAAGTTCCATTTTCTTTGATGATTTCTTTTCATTCGGGAAAAAATATTAATCATCTGAAGAAAGACCATTCTTTTTTGAATGTAAACAAGGTGGAGCATCCCCACCTTTATCCTTAAAGCTGGGCAGGACGGCAATGGGAGACCTCATGCCAATTTTGGCTATCGAGTTGATATGATAGGGGTGGGGTGTTGATAAAGGAGCCAAGGGTCCACATTTCCATCCATATTGGTTTTATAGTGAGTCAGGTCGTTGCTTGCTATTGAGCACAGTTATTGTTAACCATTTTTGAGTAGAAACATGGATTGGGACTGGAAATCTTCCAGATTAGAAAAAAAAGAGCAATCAAAGAACCAGCAGTTTTTTTTATGATGCAACTAAGTATTAAGCTAATATACAGGCAAGGAGGTGTGAAGTGGAGGCCATGGATAAAATTGCCGAGGATTTAGAAGATGCAGCTAGACGGCATAATAGTAAAATATTGTACTGGCACGTTAACAAATTGAGAGGTAGTAGTCAATCCGGACTTGTCCCAGTTAAAGATAGGAATGGGGTGGCAATTAGCGATAAGACAAAAGCTAAAGCGAGATGGGCCGAACATTTTGAGAATTTGCTTAACCGAGATAGAGTTGCAGGAAAAAATATAGAGGAAAATGAAAAAGTTTGTGATACCTTGGATGTGAAGGAAGATTTGTTTTGTGAGGAGGAATTAGAAACAGTACTAAAAGGATTAAAGAATAATAAGGCTCCAGGTGCTGATAGGGTAGTAAATGAGTTTCTTAAATATGGTGGCTCTGAGGTTAGAAATAAGTTATTGGAGATTATGAATATGATTTTTGAAAAAGGGGAAGTACCTAATGATTTTAGGAAAACCTTAATTAAGCCACTTTATAAGAAAGGTGATAAAAGTGAGTGTGGTAATTATCGAGGCATTAGTCTGGTCTCTGTAGGTAGCAAATTGCTTAGTAATATGATACTTTTTAGACTGAGAGATGCCGTAGACAAAGTTTTAAGAGAAGAGCAGTGCGGTTTTAGAAAAGGTAGAGGATGTGTTGACCAAATTTTCACTCTTAGGTTAATAATTGAGAAGTGCCTAAGTTTTCAAACACCTTTGGTCCTTAGTTTTATAGATTATGAGCAAGCGTTCGATTCTGTTGATAGAGGAGCTTTAGTAAAGGTTTTATCCTTGTATGGTATACCAGACAAATACATTAAAGTGATTAGTGCTATGTACGAGAATAACACTGCTGCGGTTAAGGTAGGAAATGAGGTTAGCAGCTGGTTTTGTATTAAATCAGGAGTTAAGCAGGGTTGTGTTCTATCCCCCTTTATATGGATTATTTTGATGGACTTTGTTTTAAGGAGCACAGGAAAGGCAATGGGAGACCACGGAATCAAATGGGGAGGAAAAAGTCTCTTGGACTTGGATTATGCTGATGATTTAAGCATCCTAGATGAAAGTGTGAGCAAAATGAATGAAGTTTTAGAGGTTTTGCGAGTTCAGGGTGCTAGTATTGGTTTGAAAATTAATGTTAGGAAGACCAAGTCACTAAGGCTAGGAATAAGTGAAGATGAAAAGGTGACGTTGGGTAATGAAAAGATTGATCAGGTGGGCAGTTTCACTTACCTTGGTAGTATTATTAGTAAAGATGGTGGGAGCAGTGAAGATGTTAAAAATAGAATAGCCAAGGCTCAGGGTGTTTTTTCACAGTTAAAAAAAGTCTGGAAGAATAGGAAGATAAGTCTGCAAACCAAGATTAGAATCTTAGAAGCTACAGTGATGACAGTGGTCAAATATGGCTCTGAAGCATGGACGCTCCGAAAAGCGGATGAAGATTTGCTAGATGTTTTCCAGAGAAATTGCTTAAGGATTGTTCTGGGTACCCGGCTGACTGACCGTATTTCAAACAATAGGCTATACGAAAAATGTGGTTCAATACCACTTTCTAGGTCTATAATGAAAGAAAGGTTGAGGTGGTTAGGGCATGTTGTTCGGATGAAGGATGACAGATTACCGAAGATTGTTCTTTTCGGCCAACCATCTAGGGCTAAACGGAAAGCAGGTCGTCCCCGTCTGGGTTGGGAGGACGTCATAAAGAAAGATTTAAAGGAAATGGGAACTTCGTGGGCGGGTGTAAAAAGGGAGGCTTTGAATAGATTGGGGTGGAGGAGGAGCGTGCGTAGCTGTGTTGGCCTCAGGCGGCTTGGTGCTGCGACGAGTTTTTAGTAGTAGTAGTAGTAGTTTGTTCTAACTAAAATTTATTTTATAAAGGTCCTATTTCAAATTTCAGATTTTGAAAGGGGTCCTTAGTCGAAACAAAGGTTCTACTGGTCAGGTACCTTAAATAAATCAAATTTGTCCTTACTGCAGTTCGTGCTAACAAACTGTCAAATAAGGAGCAAATCGAGTCAATATTTAGCGAAACTCTAAAAAAGGGAGATTTGATAAATTAACACATCATAATGTTCGATTTTTATGCTGATTCCAAATATATAGGTTTCATTATGTTTACAGCTATCAAATCACGTGCTACGAACCTGAGAATATTTGCGTGGTCTTCAAAAAAGGAGGTAAACACCCCAAAAAGGTAAATGATCTTGATGAAAATCAAACCATCAATGCAGCGTATCAGAGAACCCTACTGTTGTGGTTTCAAGCTCCTATCTATAAAAAATGGAATATTGAACTCTTTCCCAGAAGAAAGATCACGGATGTGTTTTTTTTATGGTTGATTGTATAGAGCCAATCGAGAAAGGGCTCATTTGAACGGAAGTCAATCATTCTTCGTTATTTTTTAAGTGGCCAAAAAGATTTTGCCACGGGTAAATCGGGTTTGCCCCAAGTGCGATTTTCCAAAGATGACCAGATTGCAACAAGTTGAAAGTTCTGAGATAGCTAATTCATTTAAAAGCATCAAAAACTATATGTTTAGAGCCCTAGTTTCAGAGGAAGTAGCGCCACATGGTGGTGCATTCGTTTCTAAAAAGACACGTGCTCTATCAGAGGCAACGCTATAGCGTTGCCTATAGTAAAGGCCATATGGCTCCAATGTTTTATTATTATTATTTATTATTTTTTTCCCAGAGGCACTTCATATGGAAGGAGTCGTCGTAGAAACTTCAAAGAGGACTCATTCGAATAGAAATCGAGAGTTCTAGTGCCCTTTTAAGGGTCAAAATGAATTGGTGTGCAACTAGCCCCCCCCCCCACGCCCATCATTCTCCAAACACATCCAATCAAAATTTTGATATAGCCATTTTGTTCAGCGTAGTTGATTTTCAGATAGAAAATATATTTTTGAGGAGGACACTCCCCCACAACCCTCAGGGCAAGGGTTTTAAGTTCTGTCCGGGGGCCATATAAGAATGATGTTGGCACAATTATTTTTTTCCTTTAGAGCAGGGTACTTCATACCGAAGAAGTTGTCGAAGAAACTTCAAAAGGGATCATTCAATTGAAAATCGGAGTGTCTTGTGCCCTTTTTAATAGTCGAAAGTGATTGGAAGGCAACTAAAGCCCCTTCCACGCCCACCTTTTCCCGAAACTCATCCAATCAAAGTTTTGAGATAGCCATTTTGTTCAGCGTAGTTGATTTCAAAATAGAATTATGTTTTTGAGGAGGACATTCCGCCACAACCTTCAGGGCAAGGGTTGTAAGTTATCCCCTGGGGGCATATAAGGTTTTTATAGGAGGCGTTGTCGTAGAAACTCCAAAAAAGGCTCATTCGATTGAAAATTCAAAGAGCTAGTGCCCTTTTTAATAGTCGAAAGTGATTGGAGGGCAACTAACCCCCCTCTCACGCCCAACTTTTCCCCAAACACATCCAAGCAAAATTTTGATATAGCCATTTTATTCAACGTAGTTTTAAGTTCTGAAAATTTGGTCTTTGAGGATGACAACATCCTTACAGCCCTCAGGGCAAGGGCTGTAAGTTATGCCCTGGGGGAATATAAGGTTTTGTATAGACAGCATTGTCGTAGAAACTTCAGAAAGGGCTCATTCGATTGAAAATTTAAATGGCTTAGTTCCTTTTTTAATAGTCGAAAGAAATTCTAAGGCAACTCACATCCCTTCCACGCCCACCATTTCCCCAAACACATCCAATCAAAATTTTGATATAGCCATTTTGTTCAACGTAGTTGAAAGTTCTGGAAATTATATGTTTGAGCAGGACCTCCCCCCACAGTCTTCAGGGGCAAGGGTTATAAGTTATGCCCTGGGGGCACATATGGTTCTTATGGAAGGAATGCTTATATAAACTTCAGAGACGGCTCATTTGATTGGAAATTGAAAGTTCTTGTTCACTTTTTAAGCGTCAAAAGATCTTGGAGGGTAGCCAGCCCCCCCCCCAACCTCTTTTTCCTAAATGCATCCAATAAAAATGTTAAGATAGCTATTTTGTTAAAAATAGTTCAAAGATCATATAACAAAAATTCCGGTGTCGATACAACCCCCCAGGACCCGGGGGCAGGCGTTGTAATTATGCCCTTGGGGCATATATGGGTCTTATGGAAGGGATGCTTGTATTAACTTCAAAGATGGCTCATTTGATTGGAAATTGAAAGCTCTAGTTCATTTTTTTAGAGTCAAAAGATTGGAGGGCAACTAGCCCCCCCCCCCCACGCATCTTTTTCCCCAAATGCATCCAATAAAAATTTTGAGATAGCCATTAAGTTAAAAATTACTCGAAAGTCAGATAACAAAAACTCAGGTGTCGTTACAACCCCCCAGGGCCCGTGAGCAGACGTTGTAAGTTATGCCCTGGGGCATATATGGATCGTTTGAAAGGAATGCTCGTATAAACTTCAGAGAGGGCTCATTTGATTGGAAATTGAAAGTTCTAGCTCACTTTTTAATAGTCAAAAGAGATCCGAGGGCAGCTAGCCCCCCCCCCCACGCCTTCTTTTTCCGAACCCATCTGTTGCAAATTTTGAGATATAAATTTTGTTTAAAAAAAGTTCAAAGGTCGGATAACAAAAAATCTGGTGTCAAGACAACCCCCTAGGGCCCAGGGGAAGGCGTTCTAAGTTATGCCCTAAGGGCATGTATGGCTCTTATGAAAGGGATGCTCGTATAAACTTCATAGAGGCGATTGGAAATTGAAAATTCTAGTTCACTTTTTAAGAGTCAAGAGGGTTAAGGGCAACTAGCCCCCCCCCCCACGCTCTTTTTTTCACAAACCCATCCGCAACAAATTTTGAGATAGCCAGTTTTTTGGAAATTGTTCAAAAAATTATATAACAAAACTCCCCCCAGGACCCGGGGATAGGAGTGGTGTTTTCCTGGGGACATATATGGTTCTTATGAAAGGGATGCTCGTATAAACTTCAGAGGGGGCTCATTTGATTGGAAATTGAAAGTTCTAGTATAATTTTTAAGAGTCAAAAGATATCCGAGGGCAACTGCCCCCCCCACACACACACACCCTTTTTTCCCCAAGCCCATCAAATAAAACTTTTTTAATAGCCATTTCATTAAAAATAGTTCAAAGGTCAGATTAGAAAAATTCCTGTGTCGACGGAACCCGCCAGGGCCCGGAGGCAGGCGTTATGAGTAATGCTCTAGGGGCATATATAGTTCTTATGGAAGGGATGCTCGTATAGACTTCGGAGAGGGCTCATTTGATTGGAAATTGAAAGTTGTTGTTCACTTTTTAAGAGTCAAAAGAGATTGGATGGCAACTAGCCCCCCCTTCTCCACGCCCTAAATGCATTAGATAAAAATTTTGAGATAGACATTTTGTTAAAAATAGTTCAAAGTTCTGATAACAAAAAACTCCGGTGTCGACACAGCCCCCCCATGGCCCAGGGATAGGCGTTGTAAGTTATGCCCTGGGGGCATATATGGCTGTTATGGAAGGGATGCTCGTATAAACTTCCTAAAGGGCTCATTTGATTGTAAATTGAAATTTGTAATTCACTTTTTAAGAGTCAAAAGTGATCGGAGGGCAACTAGCCCTCCTTCTCCACGCCTTAAATGCATCAGATAAAAATTTTGAGGTAGCCATTTTGTTAAAAATAGTTCAAAGATCATATAACAAAAACTCCTTTACATATTGCCATTTCGTTAAAACTAGTTCAAAGGTCAGATAATAAAAGCTCCTGTGTCGACCCCCCCCCCCCCAGTACCACTGGAAGAGGTTGTAAGTATTGCTCTGGGGGCATATATGGTTCTTATGTAAGGTATGCTCGTATAAACAGTAGAGATGCCTCAGGAGGTCCCACGGGGCCCTACTGCTGCCACCTATAACTTTTTTTACATAGTTTATGTCTGTTTGTTGTCAGTGAGAATTTGAAAAACAGGAATTTTGTCACATTTATGGATGGTTTTATGGATGGTTATGTGTGTTGGTCGATTTATTTGATGTTTTTATGGTCTTTGTCAGTGAGAATGGACAAACAGGAACTTTGTCGCATTCATGGATTATTGAGTCATTAATCAAATTGTTTCCGGTTAAGGTTAATTAATGTCTGACAGATGACGTTAAGTTAATTAATGTCTTTGATGTATTTCCAAAGAGAAATGTTTCTGAGGCAAAGTTTAGATCACACATGACAGATGATGTCATGATTGATTGATTGACATGAAAGGGGAATTAATTGTTGTTTCTAAGGGGAATTATTGATTTACGAAAGGGGAATTCATTTGTTGTTTCTAAAGAGAATCGTTCCCGAGCGAATGTTCTGATCTTAGCGCGCGAAAAGGTTTCTTTGTAATTTCAATGTGAAAGCACAGGGATGCCAAACAAAAGGAACACGCTGAAATTACGTTTAGGGATTATTTGGGCGAAACCGTTTTAGCGATTTTATGGGATTATTTCGGCGAAACAGTTAGAGACATTTTAAAAGATGATTTAAAAGATGGTTTTAGAAGAGAATTTGAGGGTGAAACTCTGTGATCGTTATAATACACAAGTTCCATTTGAACATTGTTGTGAGGTCCCCTACCCCAACCCCAAAGGGTTCCAATCCCCCCACCCCAACCCCGAGGGAAGCCCCCGGTCCTCAAAGGTCCCCCAGGCTCCCAAAGGGCCCCCCGACCCCCAAAGACCCCCACCCGGTTCCCAAAGGACCAATCGGTGCTCAAGGGCCCCCCAGACCCCCAAAGGCCCTCCACTGGTCCTCAAAGGTCCCCCAGGCTCCCAAAGGGCCCCCGGACCCCCCAAAGGCCCTCCCCCGGTCCCCAAAGGTCCACCGGGCTCCCAAAGGACCAATCGGTCCTCAAGTGCCCCCCAGACCCCCAAAGGCTCTCCCTGTGCCCCAAAGGCCCTCCCCCGGTCCCCAAAGGTCCCCCGGGCCCGAGAAGCGCCACCGGGATGCGACGTGGGCCAGGAAAGCGCTGCAGGATGTGCCGCAGGGATGCGCCGCGGGTCAGGAAAGCGCCGCAGGATGCGCCGCGGGGATTAGCCGCGGGTAAGGAAAGCGCCGCAGGATGCGCCGCAGGGATGCGCCGCAAAAAAGTAAACTAAAAAGTAAAAATTTCGAAATGTTATCCCCCAAACGCCCTCCTCAGACCCCCAAAGGCCCTCCCCTGGTCCTCAAAGGTCCCCCGGGCTCCCAAAGGGCCAACCGGCCCCCAAGGGTCCCCCAAACACCCTCCCCGGGCCCCCCAAAGAGTCCCCTCTCCATTTTTTTTAATACTTTTTTATGGCTTTATTATATCTTTTCTGAACAAGTTCCATTCATAATGTCATTCCTAAACCCATTTTCCAACCTCAAAGAGTCCCCTGCCCAATTCGTAAATACTTTCTTGAATTTTTTAACATGGTATTTTTTTAACTTTTTTACGTATCTTAAAATGACATGAAATATGCTTACGGCTCTACCAATCGTACTCTGTGCTTGTTCATGGACACGACGCGGCTTTCCCACTGGTACTCTATGGCAGGTTATCGACACTACCTAGTTTATTGCATGCATTAAATCAGTATTTTTTACACAGTGGAAGGATAAACACACAATTCATATCTGTAAACAAGTGAAAATGAATTATTCGACGAAAGTATGTACACATGAAAAAATTATCGTCGTGTTGAATGCAGACAAGGAGAAATACCTGAACTATGAAACGAGTGCAAGCGGTAACACTATTGGAAATGTATGCATGCGTTGTCATGACAGCGAGAAGTTAGATTTCTTTGGAGTACCCAAGAATTTCAATCGTGTAAACGGTGGATATGCAAGAGTGACGTTTCCAGAGATGTTAGTGCTCAAAGAGAATACTAGTCTAAAACTTTTAGTTGATGACGAAGGGCAACTACATGCTTGTAGTCCTGGTAACACATTATCGGTTGATAAATCCTATCGTCATCTTTCAGGTATTAGCATACAAAAGAATAGAGGGAGAAGACAAGCATACTCCTGCAATAATGTCATTAATCATATCTTGTCAATATGCCAAAACTGCCATCTATGTAAAAATAATGTGACAGTAGACAGTGAAATCACAGGCAGAATAAAAAGGACATTAGCAGACAATATCATCAATGAATATAAAGATGAATTGACGGAAAGTGAAGCGCAAGTGTACTAATAATGTGTAATAATGTATTTAACGTATTTTTATATTAATATTCTACATCTCATTATTTCATTAAAAATATTTTATGCATTATTTTGTTAAGTGTTCATTATTTTAGGGTATGCTAGAACGTCAAACGTTCAGAATATCTATTAAAAGGTCAGAGATGAAAGAAAAAGAATTTTTAGAGATAAAGATACTACTAGCAGGCTCAATGTTTCATAGAAGATAGAAAAGTTCAAGATCTCTTCTGAATTTTACCAAAGAACACAATTCACTTCTAATTTCACCAGAGAAAATAAAAAGCTTCCACTTCAGTTTTAAGTTCACCGAGACATAAAAAATTTAAAGTTCACTTCTAAATTTTTCTATAGAAGATAGGAAAAGTTATGCTATGATTATGATTATTTTCCATGGAGATAAAAAGTTTCACTTTAATTCTAAATTTTCTTAAATTCAATTCCGACCTTTCTCAAAGAGTCAAATTTAAAGTTTTGTTCCAAATATTTTCCCGGAAGACGAAAAGTTCAACTTCGATTCTGAAATTTCTCAATGAAAATGAAATAAGCTATTGATCATTTCTATTTTCCCAAAATAATATAAAAATTTTCCACTTCAGTTCAGATTTTTCTCAAACAGATGAAAAAAATTTAAAATACTGTTCCAAATTTTCATAGAAGATAGAAAAGTTCAAGTTCTCTTCTGAATTTTATCAATGAAAATGAAATAAGTTACTGATCAATTCTAATTTCACCAGAGAAAATAAAAAGCTTCCACTTCAGTTTTAAGTTCACCAAGACATAAAAAATTTAAAGTTCACTTCTAAATTTTTCTGTAGAAGATAGGAAAAGTTATGCTATGATTATGATTATTTTCCATGAAGATAAAAAGTTTCACTTTAATTCTAAATTTTCTTAAATTCAATTCCGACCTTTCTCAAAGAGTCAAATTTAAAGTTCTGTTCCAAATATTTTCCCGGAAGAAGAAAAGTTCAACTTCGATTCTGAATTTTCTCAATGAAAATGAAATAAGCTACTGATCAATTCTATTTCCCAAAAATAATATAAAAAGTTCCCACTTCAGTTCAGATTTTTCTCAAACAGATGAAAAAATTTAAAATACTGTTCCAAATTTTTCATAGAAGATAAAAAAGTTCAAGTTCTCTTCTGAATTTTATCAAAAAACGCGATTCAATTCTAATTTCACCAGAGAAAATAAAAAGCTTCCGCGTCAGTTTTAAGTTCACCAAGACATAAAAAATTTTAAGTTCACTTCTAAATTTTTCCGTAGAAGATAGGAAAAGTTATCCTATGATTGTGATTATTTTCCATGAAGATAAAAAGTTTCACTTTAATGCTAATTTTTTTTTAAATTCAATTCCGACCTTTCTCAAAGAGATGAAAAAATTTAAAGTTCTGTTCTAAATATTTTCCCGGGAGAAGAAAAGTTCAACTTCGATTCTGAATTTTCTCAATGAAAATGAAATAAGTTATTGATCATTTCTATTTTCCCAAAATAATATAAAAAGTTTCCACTTCAGTTCAGATTTTTCTCAGAGATGAATAAATACAAAATACTGTTCCAAATTTTTCATAGAAGTTAAAAAAGTTCAAGTTCTCTTCAGAATTTTACCAAAGAACACAATTCAATTCTAATTTCACCAGAGAAAATAAAAAGCTTCCACGTCAGTTTTAAGTTCACCAAGACACAAAAAATTTAAAGTTCAGTTCTAAATTTTTCCATAGAAGATAGGAAAAGTTATACTATGATTTGTAATTATTTTCCATGAAGATGAAAAGTTTCACTTTAATTCTAATTTTCTTAAATCCTGAAATGACATGAAATATGCTTACGGCTCTACCAATCGTACTCTGTGCTTGTTCATGGACACGATGCGGCTTTCCCACTGGTACTCTATGGCAGGTTATCGACACTACCTAGTTTATTGCATGCATTAAATCAGTATTTTTTACGCAGTGGAAGGATAAACACACAATTCATATCTGTAAACAAGTGAAAATGAATTATTCGACGAACGTATGTGCACATGATAAAAACATTGTCGTATTGAATGCAGACAAGGAGAAATACCTGAACTATGAAACGAGTGCAAGCGGTAACACTATTGGAAATGTATGCACGCGTTGTCATGACAGCGAGAAGTTAGATTTCTTTGGAGTACCCAAGAATTTCAATCGTGTAAACGGTGGATATGCAAGAGTGAGAGCACCAGAGATTTTAGTGCTAAAGGAGAATGCCAACTTAAAAATAATTGTCGATGATCGGGGACAACTCCTTGCTTACAGTTCTGGTAGCACGATACCTATTGATAGATCCTATTCCCATCGTTCTGGTATTACTATTCAAATGAAAGCAAAGAAGAAAAGAAAGGCCTACTGCTGCAATAATGTCATTAATCATATCTTGTCAATATGCCAAAACTGCCATCTATGTAAAAATAATGTGAGAATAGACAGTGAAATCACAGGCAGAATAAAAAGGACATTAGCAGACAATATCATCAATGAATATAAAGATGAATTGACGGAGAGTGAAGCGCAAGTGTACTAGTAATGTGTAATAATGTATTTAACGTATTTTTATATTAATATTCTACATCTCATTATTTCATTAAAAATATTTTATGCATTATTTTGTTAAGTGTTCATTATTTTAGGGTATGCTAGAACGTCAAACGTTCAGAATATCTATTAAAAAGGTCAGAGATGAAAGAAAAATTGAATTTTTAGAGATAAAGAAACTACTAGCAGGCTCAATGTTTCATAGAAGATAGAAAAGTTCAAGATCTCTTCTGAATTTTACCAAAGAACACAATTCACTTCTAATTTCACCAGAGAAAATAAAAAGCTTCCACTTCAGTTTTAAGTTCACCAAGACTTAAAATATTTAAAGTTCACTTCTAAATTTTTCTGTAGAAGATAGGAAAAGTTATGCTATGATTGTGATTATTTTCCATGGAGTTAGGTTGGGTTAAGTTAGGTTAGGCTAGGTTAGCCTACGTACGCGCGCTTACGTAGGCTAACCTAGCCTAACCTAACTTAACCCAACCTAACTTAATCTAACCTAACCTAACCTAATCATACACCTAACTTTTTGCATGTCTCTCACCTAACCTAAGCTAACCTAAGTGAAGCGTACGTAGGCTAACCTAACCTAACCTAGCCTAATCTAACCTAACTTAATCTAGTCTAACCTAACCTAACCATACTCGCCGGAAAAGGTTAGGTTAACTTATCATGAGCACTCATGATAAGTTAACCTAACCTAACTTAAACATGTAGGAATGTTTCTATTTATTTATTAATATTTATTTATACCTAACCTAACCTATTGTTTTGAAGGTTAGATGAACGAGTTTGAACGATTGTCTTTAATAATAGAACGAGTCACTCATTTTCTAATTTAAAAATTTGATGGGTAAATCCATGTGACAAAAGGAGCTAAAATTTAATTTAAAATTAGAAAAGAACTTTAAATTTTTCATCTCTTTGAGAAAAAAAAAAGAACTGAAGTGGAGCCTTTTTATTTTCTTGGAAAAATTAGAAGATAACTTTGAATTTTTTATGTCTTTGAGGAATTAAGAACTGAAGTGGAAGCTTTTTTCATTTCATTGGTAAAATTCAGAATTGAGCTAACTTTTTTCACTTCTTTAAGAAAATTCAGAAGAGAACTTGAACATTTTGCACTTCTTCGAGAAAACTCAGAATTAAAGTGATGCTCCTTATCTTCATGTCGAATATTCAAATCAAAGTATAACTTTTTCTATCTTCTATGAAAAATTTGGAACAGAACTTTAAATTTTTCATCTCTTTGCAAAAAATCGGTAGTGAACTTAAGAAAATTAGAATTAAAGTGAAACTTTTTATCTTCACTGGAAAATAATCACAATCATAGTATAACTTTTCCTATCTTCTACAGAAAAATTTAGAACTGGACTTTAAATTTTTTATGTCTTTGAGAAATTAAGAACTGAAGTGGAAGGTTTTTTCATTTTCATTGGTAAAATTCAGAATTGAGTTAACTTTTTCTCTTCTTTAAGAAAATTCAGAAGAGAACTTGAACAATTTGCACTTCTTCGAGAAAACTCAGAATTAAATTGGAGTTCCTTATCTTCATGTTGAATATTCACAATCAATGTATAACTTTTTCTATCTTCTATGAAAAATTTGGAACAGAACTTTAAATTTTTCATCTCTTTGAGAAAAATCAGAACTGAATTTAAGAAAAATTATAAATAATGTGAAACTTTTGATCTTCATGGAAAACAATCGCAGTCATATTATTACTTTTTCTATCTTCCATCTAAAAATTTAGAATAGAACTTTAAATTTCTTTATTTCTTTGGGGAACTTAAAACTGAAGTGGAAGATTTTTATTTTCTCTGGAGAAATTAGAATTGAAGTGTGTTCTTTGGTAAAGTTCAGAAGAGAACTTGAACTTTTCTTCACTTCGTTGAGAAAATTTTAAATTGAACTAGAACTTTTTATCTTCCGGGAAAATATTCACAAGTATGGTATTACTTTTTCTATCGTCCACCGAAAAATTTAGAATTGAACTTTAAATTTCTTTATGTCTTTGTGAAATAAGGAACTGAAGTGGAAGATTTTTATTTTCTCTGTAGAAATTAGAATTGAATTGTGTTCTTTGGTAAAGTTCAGAAGAGAACTTGAACTTTTCTCCACTTCATTGAGAAAATTTTAAATTTAACTAGAAATTTTTATATTATTTTGTGCGAATAGAAATGATCAATAACTTATTTCATTTTCATTGAGAAAATTCAGAATCGAAGTTGAACTTTTCTTCTTCCGGGAAAATATTTGGAACAGAACTTTAAATTTGACTCTTTGAGAAAGGTCGGAATTGAATTTAAGAAAATTTAGAATTAAAGTGAAACTTTTTATCTCCATGGAAAATAATCACAATCATAGCATAACTTTTCCTATCTTCTACAGAAAAATTTAGAAGTGAACTTTAAATATTTTAAGTCTTGGTGAACTTAAAACTTCTGTCAATTATTATTTGTCTTTAGTTAAAAAACATGCAAATCTATTAAATCAACAAATTTTCTTAAAAAATTGCAAGAAGGAATCAGTGATTCCGAAATCTTTTAAAATATGTACCCATTTTGGAACTGAAAATGAAACAAAATTAAAAAATAAATTATTTCGCAACTGAATAATTAAAGTAATTTACAGTTTTTTTTATTTTTCCTCAGTTACTCTGGTGTCCTCACTGAAGTAACTCTATTTTAGCATCTTTTCCCTACGTGGATTAGTTTGCGCAGATTGTACATTTTTGTTTTTTTTTGGTGGTAGTTTTATTGGTTTTTAGTTTTATCTTGTTTTTTTTGTGTCTTTCGTGCTGAAGACGCCTTGTTTGTATACAGGCGAAATATCCGCGTTGTTTTGTTTCTGTTGTTTTCCTTTTCTCTCCACTGGCCACAGTCTCGTTTTTTTTTTTTTTTTTTTTTTTTTTTTTTTTTTTAGAGATTTTTCTCTTTGTTGGTTTTTTATTTTCTCTGGTGAAATTAGAAGTGAATTGTGTTCTTTGGTAAAATTCAGAAGAGATCTTGAACTTTTCTATCTTCTATGAAACATTGAGCCTGCTAGTAGTATCTTTATCTCTAAAAATTCAATTTTTCTTTCATCTCTGACCTTTTTAATAGATATTCTGAACGTTTGACGTTCTAGCATACCCTAAAATAATGAACACTTAACAAAATAATGCATAAAATATTTTTAATGAAATAATGAGATGTAGAATATTAATATAAAAATACGTTAAATACATTATTACACATTATTAGTACACTTGCGCTTCACTTTCCGTCAATTCATCTTTATATTCATTGATGATATTGTCTGCTAATGTCCTTTTTATTCTGCCTGATTTCACTGTCTATTCTCACATTATTTTTACATAGATGGCAGTTTTGGCATATTGACAAGATATGATTAATGACATTATTGCAGCAGTAGGCCTTTCTTTTCTTCTTTGCTTTCATTTGAATAGTAATACCAGAACGATGGGAATAGGATCTATCAATAGGTATCGTGCTACCAGAACTGTAAGCAAGGAGTTGTCCCCGATCATCGACAATTATTTTTAAGTTGGCATTCTCCTTTAGCACTAACATCTCTGGTGCTCTCACTCTTGCATATCCACCGTTTACACGATTGAAATTCTTGGGTACTCCAAAGAAATCTAACTTCTCGCTGTCATGACAACGCATGCATACATTTCCAATAGTGTTACCGCTTGCACTCGTTTCATAGTTCAGGTATTTCTCCTTGTCTGCATTCAATACGACAATGATTTTATCATGTGCACATACGTTCGTCGAATAATTCATTTTCACTTGTTTACAGATATGAATTGTGTGTTTATCCTTCCACTGCGTAAAAAATACTGATTTAATGCATGCAATAAACTAGGTAGTGTCGATAACCTGCCATAGAGTACCAGTGGGAAAGCCGCGTCGTGTCCATGAACAAGCACAGAGTACGATTGGTAGAGCCATAAGCATATTTCATGTCATTTCAGGATTTAAGAAAATTAGAATTAAAGTGAAACTTTTCATCTTCATGGAAAATAATTACAAATCATAGTATATCTTTTCCTATCTTCTATGGAAAAATTTAGAACTGAACTTTAAATTTTTTATGTCTTGGTGAACTTAAAACTGACGTGGAAGCTTTTTATTTTCTCTGGTGAAATTAGAATTGAATTGTGTTCTTTGGTAAATTCTGAAGAGAACTTGAACTTTTTTAACTTCTATGAAAAATTTGGAACAGTATTTTGTATTTATTCATCTCTGAGAAAAATCTGAACTGAAGTGGAAACTTTTTATATTTATTTTGGGAAAATAGAAATGATCAATAACTTATTTCATTTTCATTGAGAAAATTCAGAATCGAAGTTGAACTTTTCTTCTCCCGGGAAAATATTTAGAACAGAACTTTAAATTTTTTCATCTCTGAGAAAGGTCGGAATTGAATTTAAAAAAAAATTTAGAATTAAAGTGAAACTTTTTATCTTCATGGAAAATAATCACAATCATAGGATAACTTTTCCTATCTTCTACGGAAAAATTTAGAAGTGAACTTAAAATTTTTTATGTCTTGGTGAACTAAAACTGACGCGGAAGCTTTTTATTTTCTCTGGTGAAATTAGAATTGAATCGCGTTCTTTGATAAAATTCAGAAGAGAACTTGAACTTTTCTATCTTCTATGAAAAATTTGGAACAGTATTTTAAATTTTTTCATCTGTTTGAGAAAAATCTGAACTGAAGTGGGAACTTTTTATATTATTTTGGGGAAATAGAATTGATCAGTAGCTTATTTCATTTTCATTGAGAAAGTTCAGAATCGAAGTTGAACTTTTCTTCTTCCGGGAAAATATTTGGAACAGAACTTTAAATTTGACTCTTTGAGAAAGGTCGGAATTGAATTTAAGAAAATTTAGAATTAAAGTGAAACTTTTTATCTTCATGGAAAATAATCATAATCATAGCATAACTTTTCCTATCTTCTACAGAAAAATTTAGAAGTGAACTTTAAATTTTTTATGTCTTGGTGAACTTAAAACTGACGTGGAAGCTTTTTATTTTCTCTGGTGAAATTAGAATTGATCAGTAACTTATTTCATTTTCATTGATAAAATTCAGAAGAGAACTTGAACTTTTCTATCTTCTATGAAAATTTGGAACAGTATTTTAAATTTTTTCATCTGTTTGAGAAAAATCTGAACTGAAGTGGAAAATTTTTATATTATTTTGGGAAAATAGAAATGATCAATAGCTTATTTCATTTTCATTGAGAAATTTCAGAATCGAAGTTGAACTTTTCGTCTTCCGGGAAAATATTTGGAACAGAACTTTAAATTTGACTCTTTGAGAAAGGTTGGAATTGAATTTAAGAAAATTTAGAATTAAAGTGAAACTTTTTATCTCCATGGAAAATAATCATAATCATAGCATAACTTTTCCTATCTTCTACAGAAAAATTTAGAAGTGAACTTTAAATTTTTTATGTCTCGGTGAACTTAAAACTGAAGTGGAAGCTTTTTATTTTCTCTGGTGAAATTAGAAGTGAATTGTGTTCTTTGGTAAAATTCAGAAGAGATCTTGAACTTTTCTATCTTCTATGAAACATTGAGCCTGCTAGTAGTATCTTTATCTCTAAAAATTCTTTTTCTTTCATCTCTGACCTTTTTAATAGATATTCTGAACGTTTGACGTTCTAGCATACCCTAAAATAATGAACACTTAACAAAATAATGCATAAAATATTTTTAATGAAATAATGAGATGTAGAATATTAATATAAAAATACGTTAAATACATTATTACACATTATTAGTACACTTGCGCTTCACTTTCCGCCAATTCATCTTTATATTCACTGATGATATTGTCTGCTAATGTCCTTTTTATTCTGCCTGTGATTTCACTGTCTACTGTCACATTATTTTTACATAGATGGCAGTTTTGGCATATTGACAAGATATGATTAATGACATTATTGCAGGAGTATGCTTGTCTTCTCCCTCTATTCTTTCGTATGCTAATACCTGAAAGATGACGATAGGATTTATCAACCGATAATGTGTTACCAGGACTACAAGCATGTAGTTGCCCTTCGTCATCAACTAAAAGTTTTAGACTAGTATTCTCTTTGAGCACTAACATCTCTGGAAACGTCACTTGCATATCCACCGTTTAC
Source organism: Artemia sinica (assembly GCA_027921565.1). Taxonomy (NCBI): domain Eukaryota; kingdom Metazoa; phylum Arthropoda; class Branchiopoda; order Anostraca; family Artemiidae; genus Artemia; species Artemia sinica. Next base: position 3,117,616 of record CM051258.1, on the reverse strand, counting down.
ACGATTGAAATTCTTGGGTACTCCAAAGAAATCTAACTTCTCGCTGTCATGACAACGCATGCATACATTTCCAATAGTGTTACCGCTTGCACTCGTTTCATAGTTCAGGTATTTCTCCTTGTCTGCATTCAACACGACGATAATTTTTTCATGTACTTTCGTCGAATAATTCATTTTCACTTGTTTACAGATATGAATTGTGTGTTTATCCTTCCACTGTGTAAAAAATACTGATTTAATGCATGCAATAAACTAGGTAGTGTCGATAACCTGCCATAGAGTACCAGTGGGAAAGCCGCGTCGTGTCCATGAACAAGCACAGAGTACGATTGGTAGAGCCGTAAGCATATTTCATGTCATTTTAAGATACGTAAAAAAGTTAAAAAAATACTATGTTAAAAAATTCAAGAAAGTATTTACGAATTGGGGAGGGGACTCTTTGAGGTTGGAAAATGGGTTTAGGAATGACATTATGAATGGAACTTGTTCAGAAAAGATATAATAAAGCCATAAAAAAGTATTAAAAAAAATGGAGGGGGGACTCTTTGGGGGGCCCGGGGAGGGTGTTTGGGGGACCCTTGGGGGCCGGTTGCCTCTTTGGGAGCCCGGGGGACCTTTGAGGACCAGGGGAGGGCCTTTGGGGGTCTGAGGAGGGCGTTTGGGGGATAACATTTCGAAATTTTTACTTTTTAGTTTACTTTTTTTGCAGCGCATCCCTGCGGCGCATCCTGCGGCACTTTCCTGACCCGCGGCTAATCCCCGCGGCGCATCCTGCGGCGCATCCTGCGGCGCTTTCCTGACCCGCGGCGCATCCCTGCGGCACATCCTGCGGCGCTTTCCTGGCCGACGTCGCATCCCGGCGGTGCTTCTCGGGCCCGGGGGACCTTTGGGGACCGGGGGAGGGCCTTTGGGGCACAGGGAGAGCCTTTGGGGGTCTGGGGGGCACTTGAGGACCGATTGGTCCTTTGGGAGCCCGGTGGACCTTTGGGGACCGTGGGAGGGCCTTTGGGGGGTCCGGGGGCCCTTTGGGAGCCTGGGGGACCTTTGAGGACTGGTGGAGGGCCTTTGGGGGTCTGGGGGGCCCTTGAGCACTGATTGGTCCTTTGGGAACCGGGTGGGGGTCTTTGGGGGTCGGGGGGCCCTTTGGGAGCCTGGGGGACCTTTGAGGACCGGGGGCTTCCTTCGGGGTTGGGGTGGGGGGATTGGAACCCTTTGGGGTTGGGGTAGGGGACTTTACAACAATGTTCAAATGGAACTTGTGTATTATAACGATCACAGAGTTTCACCCTCAAATTCTCTTCTAAAATCATCTTTTAAATCATCTTTTAAAATGTCTCTAACTGTTTCGCCGAAATAATCCCATAAAATGGCTAAAACGGTTTCGCCCAAATAATCCCTAAACGTAATTTCAGCGTGTTCCTTTTGTTTGGCATCCCTGTGCTTTCACATTGAAATTACAAAGAAACCTTTTCGCGCGCTAAGATCAGAACATTCGCTCGGGAACGATTCTCTTTAGAAACAACAAATGAATTCCCCTTTCGTAAATCAATCATTCCCCTTAGAAACAACAAATTAATTCCCCTTTCATGTCAATCAATCAATCATGACATCATCTGTCATGTGTGATCTAAACTTTGCCTCAGAAACATTTCTCTCTGGAAATACATCAAAGACATTAATTAACTTAACGTCATCTGTCAGACATTAATTAACCTTGCCCGGAAACAATTTGATTAATGACTCAATAATCCATGAATGTGACAAAGTTCCTGTTTTTCCATTCTCACTGACAAAGACCATAAAAACATCAAATAAATCGACCAACACACATAACCATCCATAAAACCATCCATAAATGTGACAAAATTCCTGTTTTTCAAATTCTCACTGACAACAAACAGACATAAACTATGTAAAAAAAGTTATAGGTGGCAGCAGTAGGGCCCCGTGGGACCTCCTGAGGCATCTCTACTATAAACTTCGGAGGACTCATGATTGGAAATTGAAAGTTCTCGTTCACTTTTTAAGAGTCGTAGGAGATTGGAGGGCAACTAGCCTCCCTCTCCACGCCCTATTTTCCTCAAACCCATCCGATAAGAACTTTGAGAGAGCCATTTTTTCAAAATAGTTCAAAGGTCAGATAACAAAAACTCCGGTGTCTATACATCCCCCCCGGGTCCAGGGGGTAGGCATTGTAAGCTATGTCCTGGGGCCGTGTGTGGTTCTTATGAAAGGGATGCTCGTATAAACTTCAGAGAGGGTTCATTTGAATGGAAATTAAAAGTTGCTGTTCATTTTCTCAGAGTGAAAAAAGAGCGGAGGGCAACTAGCCCCTCTCGCCCTCCACAACTTTGGGTGTATCGGATGGATAAACCCATCCGATAAAAGTTTGAGGTGACCATTTTGTTAAAAATAGTCGAACCATCAGATGTTAAAACTCCAGGGTCGACACAACCCCCCAGGGCTCAGGGACAGGCGTTGTAGGTTATACTGTGGGGATATATATGGTTCTTATAGAAGGGATACTCGTATAAACTTCAGAGAGGGCTCATTTGATTGAAAATAGAAAGTTTTAGTTCACTTTTAAAAAGTCAAAAGAGACCGAAGCTTAATTAGTCCCCACACGCCCTTTTTCCCCAAACCCATCCGATAAAAATTTTGAGATAGCAATTTTGTTAAAAATAGTTCAAACATCAGATAATAAAAACTCCGAGGTTGACACAAACCCATTTTTTCAGTTTGATATTGTTACTTTTATACCAGTTTAGACACTTTGATGAACATTTAATTTTTTTTAAAAGTTTGATTTTGAAATAAGGAATTTTTAAAAACTTGAAATTTTTTGCAATCAAAAACGAACAAAAATTAATTAATAAAAAACTTTCCGAAAAATAAGTTTTTCAAAGAAAAGTAAAGGCCATTTTAAACTTAAGCTGAGCATATACAAATACCTTTTATAATTCAAACCCAAAACGACAAAAAATTACTATTAAAGAATAAATGAAACCCAAAACGAACAGAAATTAAATAAACAATCATAGCAAAAACATTCAACAATTAATAATATAAATGAATAAATAGATCTTAAAGCGAGTAATGCTTAGATTGAATATGAAAATCAAGCTTAAAACGAAAAAAAATATTTTCCTATTGAAGTATAAATGAAACTTAAAACGAACAGAAATTAAATGAACAATCAATGCAAACAAACATACAATAGATATTAATGTAAATTAATAAATAAATCTTAAAACGAGTGAAACTTAAATTGAATATGCAAATCAAGCTTGAAACGAACAAAAATCTCTACAAAAAAGAGTCTGGATATGACATCCTTCTCTCACTGTAAAAGTCTAAAACGTACTGCGTCATTGGCGCTTTACTGAAAACTATATGCGTCTTGAACAGTTTCGGAAAGTATAAACAACATCAAATTGAACATTTGATGTATAATGATATTAATTGTTGAAAGATCCATCATTTCAAGAATTTATTTCACTGTAATTGTATTTTTATTTTCAATGCTGTAAGAACTGGAAAAGAAAATATTTGTAATGTAATTCGTTTTCAATTAAGCCCCAATGACGCAGTAGTCTTTTGGTTTTTATTTACAGTTAGGAAAGGAGGCTGTATCCAAACACTAGTTTATAGTTAAACTATATTCGTCTTTAACAACTTTAAAGAGAGCTAATACATTAAACTGAATATTTGATGTATATTGATATTAATGGCTGAAAGCGTATCAGTTCAAAATATTACTATAATTTTAACGTTCATCTTCAATATTAAGTACAACAGAAAATATTGGTCATAAAATTGGTTTTCAGTAAAGCGCCAATGACGCAGTAGATTTTAGACTTTTGCAGTGAGAGAAGGAGGTCATGCCCAAACTCTTTTTCTTCGTAGAGATTTTTGTTCGTTTCAAGCTTGATTTGCATATTCAATTTCAATCGTTTTAAGATTTATTTATTAATTTACATTAATATCTATTGTATGTTTGTTTGCATTGATTGTCTATTTAATTTCTGTTCGTTTTAAGTTTCATTTATACTTCAATAGGAAAATATTTTTTTTCGTTTTAAGCTTGATTTTCATATTCAATCTAAGCATTACTCGCTTTAAGATCTATTTATTCATTTATATTATTACTTGTTGTATGTTTTTGCTCTGATTGTTTATTTAATTTTTGTTCGTTTTTGGTTTCATTTATTCTTTAATAGTAATTTCTGGTCGTTTTGAGTTTGAATTTTAAAAGGTATTTGTGTCTGCTGAGCTTAAGTTTAAAATGGCCTTTACTTATCTTTGAAAAACTTATTTTTCGGAATGCTTACTTAGACATAGGTCTTTCCATGCCTAGAGGGGCATAAGGCAGCAACAGTATACCTCCAGTACAACTGATGTTGTGCCAGAGATCAGAACCCATTCAGGGTAGTTTTAAGACTTGTTGCCTCTTTCACCAGGGACTGACCTAGTGTGTTGCGCTGTCTTCCCCTCCTTCGAAGACCGGGTGGGATCCAACACCTTATATCGTGCAGGAGATGTTCTTCATTCATGCAGATCATATTCCTCTAGTATCTCCATCTCCTTATTCTGATCTCTTTGGTCACCAGTGGCTGTTTAGTATCTGTCCTTATTCGGGCATTCGTCAATCTATGGATCCAGTGGTTTACAGAGATTATATGTAGGAAAATGTTTTTGATATTGAGTAGGCTAATCGTTTCTCTGCATTCTTTGGGTACAAAGTGTACATAACTCCCAAATAGTCTGAGTTTGAGCTTCTGGGAGTAATTTCTGGATTTCCAAACGTTACTCAGCTGAGGAAATACTGCATCTACATACGCTATACGCAGCATGACTTCTCTGTCACAGTTCTCATTTTGGGTCACAGGCCCACTAAGATATTTGAATTCTCTGACCTTTTCGATATCAGTACCCTTATATTGAATGCCTTTAGCCACGGTTGTTATATTTCCAGTTGACACACTTTCGTTTTACATTTGTTTGTAGACCCCTAGGGGTGGCAGCCTTTGCTGCTAGTTTCTTCAGATTATGTCATCATGGCAGTGAGCAGCAAAAGCGATATCGTCGGCGAACTCACAATTAGGCAGTAGACACACAAGGCTTAGTTGAATGCCTCCTCTGAAGTGGCAGGCTCAAATCACAAAGACAATAAGTATTACAAACAATATCGGGGATAGCAAACATCCTTGACGAACACCGGACTTGACTTGAAACCACTGTGACAGGCCACTCTTCCGGCTGTACTACGCACACTTATGCGTCAAACAGGGTCTTAGTCATATTCACAATTTTCAGAGGGATCCCAAAAGCTATGAGAATTTCCCGCATAGCCTCTAGGCTCACGGGGCCAAAGACTTTCAAAAAGTCTGTAAACACTAAATAATCGGCACTTGCCATTCATCTGATTCTTCCAATAGTACACGTAAGCTAAATGCCAAATAACAGCAAAAATGATTCGAACGAAAGCAATGTTGTTCGTCCCTTAAAATAGAGTCCACTTGAGCCTGGATTCTGGTAAGTAAAACTTGACACAGGGCTTGGATTCCGACGGACTAAAGCCTCTCCAGCTATCACATAATGTCTTTCTTTCCTAAAAATTTCAACAATAATACCCTTTTTCCATTCGGATGGGATAGCCTCGTTCTCCCATACTTCACTTTGTGTAATTAATTAAAAAAAACTTTTACCACAAAATAAGTTTTTCAAAGAAAAATAAAGAACTCTATTTAACCAAAAATGAGCAAAAATAAAATAATATACCAAGCGTGAAACTACCACAAATCAGCATCAATAAATTGCATAATAACGAACAGAAATTACAATAAATAACCGAGTCAAACTCAAAACGAGCAGAAATTAGCATAAGTTGGGCTCAAAACCCCTATGCCTTCCCAAGGCCAGAACATAATTTGCACTTTACAGAAAAAAATACAAATGTTTTTACTTTTATAGCTTTAATAAATCACATAATATTAACATTTTGATTACTAATTATCAGTATATGTATTTTAAACTGACAATGCACATTCATTTGTTTCATTCATTTTAGCAATTTTTAACAGCATACACCCTTTTAAAAATCTGGACACAAATAGTAGTGTTTAATTTATGTTCATACCTCCTCTAGGTGACCTGAAATAGAAAACTGGATACCATTCGGAAAAAAATCTGTTTACTTTCTTTGATAGCTTGGATACACTTACGCTATTTTGATTTGGTTAAATTTTAAGAGCAGAAGTAGCCCCGAAAGTTTGAACATAATACCCTCAGTCGTTCTTGGGATACTGCTGAGATGCCTTATTGGGAATTAGCATTAAGACAGTGCATTTTAATTTAATCTTAAGGCAACATTTAGTTTTTAAACATAATGGGCAAATGGGAGGGTGGGCGTGGGATGGGGACTAGTTGCGCTCCAATCACTTTCGACTATTAAAAAGGGCATTAGCCCTTTTTATTTTCAATCGAATGAGCCCTTTTCGAAGTTCCTAAGACAACTCCTTCGATACGAAGGGCCCTGGTCTAAAAAAAAAAAAAAAAAAAAAAAAAAAAAAAAAAAAAAAAAGTTGTACCTACATCGGTCTTTACTATCAAAATGCCAAGCCTTCCAATCCCTTTCGACTATTAAAAAACGCACTAGCCCTTTCAATTCCCAATTGAAATGAGCCCTTTTTGAGTTTCTACGACAACGCTTTCTATAATTACAACCCTTGCCCTTGGCATAACTTACAACCGTTGACCTGAGGGCTGTGAGGGGGTTGTCATCCTCAAAGACCTATTTCCAGAACTTTCAACTACTTTAAACAAAATGGCTATCTCAAAATTTTGATTGGATGTTTTTGGGGAAATGGTGGGCCTGACAGAGGCGTTAGTTGCTCTCCAATCACTTTCAACTATTAACAAAGGCACTAGCCCTTTCAATTTCCAATCGAATGAGCCCTTTTGAAGTTTCTACGACAAAGCTTTCAATAAAAACCTTATATGCTCCAGGGCATAACTTACAACCCTTGCCCTGAGGGCTGGGGGGGGGGGGTGCAATCCTCAAAGACCAAATTTCCAGAACTTTCAACTACGTTGAAGAAAATTGCTATCTCAAAATTTTTATTGGATGTGTTTGGGGAAATGGTGGGCGTCAAAGGGGGGTTAGTTGCCCTCCAATCACTTCCGACTATTAAAAAGGGCATTAGCCCTTTCAATTTGCAATCGAATGAGCCCTTTTTGAAGTCTCTACGACAACGCTTTCTTTAAAAACCTTATATGCCCCAAGGCATAACTTACAACCGTTGACCTGAGGGCTGTGAGGGGGTTGTCATCCTCAAAGACATAATTTACTGACCTTTCAACTACGTTGAACAAAATGGCTATCTCAAAATTTTGAGTGGATTTGTTTGGGGAAGGGGTGGGCGTGGAAGGGGTGTTAGTTGCCTTCCAATCACTTTCGACAATTAAAAAGGGCACAAGCCACTCCAATTTCCAATCAAATGAGCCCCTTTCGAAGTTTCTACGACTGTGCTATATATAAAAACCTTGTATATCCTCAGGGCAGAACTTATAACCCTTGCCCTGAAGACTGTGGGGGAGTGTCCTGCTAAAAGGTATAATTTCCTGAACTTTAAACTGTGTGAAAAAAAATGGCTATCTGAAAATTTTGATTGGATGTGTTTGGGGAAATGGTGGGAATGAGAGGGGGGTTAGTTGCTCTCCAATTACTTTCGACTATTAAAAGGGCACTAGCCGTTTCAATTTCCAATCGAATGATTCCTTTTTAAAGTTTCTACGACAACGCTTTCTATAAAAAGAAAAACCTTATATGCCCCCGGGGTATAACTTATAACCCTTGCCCTGAGGGCTGTGGGGGGAGTGTCAGCCTCAAAAACATAATTTTCAGACTTTTTAACTACGTCGAACAAAATGGCTATCTCAAAATTTTGATTGGATGTGTTTGGGGAAATGGTGGGTGTGAGAGGGGTGTTAGTTATCCTCCAATCGCTTTCGACTATTAAAAAGGGCACAAGCCCTTCTAATTCCCAATCGCATAAGCCGTTTTTGATGTTTCTACAACATCACTATCTATAAAAATTTGATATACCCCCAGGGCATAACTTACAACCCTTGCCCCGAGGGCTCTGAGGGGGTGTCATCCTCAAAGACCTAATTTCTAAAAATTTTAACTACCTTGAACAAAATGGCTATTTCAAAATTTTGATTGGACGTGTTTATGAAAAAGGTGGGCGTGAGATGGGTGTTAGTTGCCCTCAAATCACTTTCGACTATTAAAAAGGGCTGTAGCATTTTGAATTTCCAATCGAATGAGCCCTTTTTCAAGTTTCTATGACAAAACTTTCAATAAAAACCTTATAAACCCCCAAGGCATACCACAACCGTTATCCTGAGGGCTGTGGGGGTAGTGTCATCCTCTTAGATATAATTTCCGGACCTTTCAACTACTTTGAACAAAATGGCTATCTCAAAATTTTGATTGGATGTTTTTGGGGAAAAGGTGGGCGTGAGAGGGGGGTTAGTTGCTCTCCAATCACTTTCGACTATTAAAAAGGACACTAGCCATTTCAATTTCCAATCAAATGAACTCTTTTTGAAGTTTCTACGACAAAGCTTTCTATAAAAAAAACCTTATATGCCCCCAGGGTATAACTTACAACCCTTGCCCTGAGGGCTGTGGGGGGGATTGTCATCCTCTAAGATCTAATTTCCAGAACTTTCAACTGCGTTGAACAAAATGGCTATCTCAAAATTTTAATTGTATGTGTTTAGTAGGGACCCATTATTGAATTCGAACGGGGCACCGCTGCTGCCATCTATCCTTTTAGGTGTTATTTATAAGCCCAAATTCATCAAATCACTAAATCCAGTTACTAAATTTGTCTAACATTCTCTGCATTTCTCTCAATCTCTCTTAATCTCTCAATCTCTCTTAATCTCTCAATCTCTCAATCTCTCTTAATCTCTCAATCTCTCTTAATCTCTCTCAATCCCTCTCAATCTGTTTTGCCCAAATAATCCCTAAAATGTCGATTAATCTCTATCCGTTCCTATGTTTAGCCACTGTGCACTGTCACATTTACAATTTTCAGGAAACCATTTCCGCGTTAAATATATTCAATCTCTATTAATCTCCTTGTATGCTTCATCTCTCCCCCAAGTGAGGCCATAATCATTCCCCTCTGAATCTGTTGCACTTAGAAATATCTTAAATCTAGGTTATCCAAGAGATGAATTCAAGAGTCAAGATGCGTTATAAAGGCTTCGAAATAATAATAATTCCTGAATTTATCGCCAAGCCTAAAGAAAATAAAGCCTTATTAAAATATAATTTCTATCTCTTTAGAGTCCCGCATGATTCCTTATATCTGTTGCCTCACTTCCCGTTAGTATTTCCGACTCCCATGATTGGTCTAGAAAGAGGGTGTGATCTTGTACAGTTAGACTGGTTATAGATGGCAGCAGAGGTGCCCCGTTCGAATTCAATAATGGGTCCCTACTGTGTTTTGGGAATGGGAGGCGTGAGAGGGGGGCTAGTTGCCCTCCAATCACTTTCGACTGTTAAAAAGGGCACTAGCCCTTTGAATTTCTAATCGAATGAGCCATTTTTGAAGTTTCTGCGACAGTACTTTCTATAAAAAACCTTATATGCCCCCAGGGTATAACTTACAATCCTTGCGCTGAGGGTTGGGGGGGAGTGTCCTCCTCAAAAACATAATTTCTATATGGAAATCAACTACGCTGAACAAAATGGCTATCTCAAATTTTGGATTGGGTGTGTTTTGGGGAAATGGTGAGCGTGGAAGGGGTGTTAGTTGCCTTCCAAACTTTTTCGACTATTAAAAAGGGCACAAGTCACTCCAATTTCCAATCGAATGAGCCCTTTTCAAAGTTTCTACGACAACTCCTTTGATACGAAGTGCCCTGGTCTAAGACCAAGAACCAAAAATAAATAATACATTGTGCCCACATCGTTCTTTACTTAGGCAGCGCTATTGCGCTGTCTATGATTTCAATATTTGGCCAGCAAGTGCTCTTATTCGATATTTTAGTAACTCCGGAAGGATGCCATCGTAACCAACTGCTTTCCCATTTTGAAGCAACCCCAGGGCTGTATCAGCTTCCTCAAAGAGGATTGGACCCGAATGGATGTCCTCATTAAACAGGGGTATGTCAGGAATAACCAGCGGCTCTTGAGGCATTGGCTGGCTTAGAACCTTCGAGAATATTCTTTCCAATGATTTTTAAATTGTTTTACTAAGGAGGGGAGGTGAGTCATCGTGAAGCTGGGGGATAGACAAGGGTCTGGCGGGAGGTAGGAATTAATCTCTAATCTCCCTTATGAACTAAGCCTGTGTAAGGGCACTATGGGGTGATGGCTGTCTTCTTATTGCAGAAAAATGTTTTCTTTTCTAACATTGAAGATTTCATTCACATTCCTGCCGACGCAAATGGTGGAGGGGGGAAAGGGACAATTAATGAGCACCGTCAGGAAATTACCTGGAGGTGGAGGCAAGTGACATCAGGAGATTTGCTCTTATCATTGTTTAAATGGAAATATTGGGTTTTATGTTTATGTAATTTTCTATTTTACACAGTTGGTGGCAACGAACCGTAAGTAAGGAGTTGCTCCTACTAATAGTAGACTACTCTGAAGTATAAAATCAGAGTTTTATTAATAATTTATGCATTAAGAGAATTGGATTTGTATGGTGATTCCAAATATATGTAAAACTCATTAAGCTTGAAGTTCCCATCAAAAGTTACAAGCCTGAAAAACACCCAACTTCCGAAAAAAGGGGAAAGCAGCCCATAAGGGCGAGTGATTTTTGATGAAAATTACGCCGTCAAATTCAGTATCTATGATAATTCTATTGTAAAAGTTTCAAGCTTTTGTCTGCAAAATTGTGAAATTTTGTATTTTTTCCGAGAAGAAGGGTCACGAATGCGTGCTTTTTTTTCTTTTTTTTTTTTTTCTTTTTTTAAAGGTGATCGTATCGTACCGGTGGTTCTAGAATATCGAAAGAAGGCTCAGTTAGAAAGAAAATTGAACGCTCTACTGATCTGTCTAATTACCAGAAAATATTAGGGTGAAACAAAGTAGCGTTTTTGGTGTAAAACGATAATTCTAGTCCAAAGGGTGCCAAAAACCCCTCACTTTTCACGAGAAAGTTTGGCTTTTTGTCCCAATTCTTTCAGGACGGATTTCTCAGACACTAAGACCGTTGGATTGAAATAAAAGTATTTTTAAGGTACTATAAAAACTTTAGCGTAAATAGCTAGGGGTTGTGGAGGGGGCAGGTCCCCTGATAGTAATATTTTTCAGACTCTCCCTGAAGCTGCATACTATTTGGATTTCCAAAACAAAAACACTAGTTCAATTGATGTTATCACCATCTAGATCAAGTAATGAGTTTTTTTGCTCAAAAAATACCAACTGCCCGTGCAAATTCCGTTTTGCACAGCAATATGATATGGTGCACAACTTCTAAGGTAGACCTACCCTGTAATCATGGTTGATTCTCTGAGCTTCGTACAGAAGATTTTCCGTCGACTCAGCAGTCCATTAAGAGCAAGGTTACTTCACACAGCTGACAATTGTTACCCAACGATGTACTTTTTACGGAGGGTCCGATGGTGGGTGACTTCTATAGGAGTGGAAATGTCAAACTGGTACCATCAAAACATGGAAATGGTGACATTCCAAGTGGTAACATTTAATTTAGAAATGGTAATATCCAAACGTGCAAATGCTAACATTTCATATGGTAAGGTTTAATTTGGAAATGGTAGCATCCAAACATCTTTAGAACCATTTAAAATGGGACGTAGGTTCAGTTTATCCCGTAATTTTTGCTTTCTCTGATACCCCTCCACAGTATTAGTTCTTCAAACACCCTAACCAAAAGATCCGATCTCGATTTAATACAATCTCAATTATTGCCCGTGTCTCAAAACTGATATATTGTCCTAATTTGCCTGGAAATCTACGCATGAATATAGGCGTTCTTTGGCAAAATCTTCCCCGTATATGTGCTAAGATCAGCGGATTTAAAGCCTGTTTTTAGCACAATATCTATCTCATCAAATAGCTATTAATATTCTTTAAGTATTAAATCACCAGTTTTGTTTACCTCTCACGTATCTGTTCTGGTAGATCTTGTAATTTTTAAGTCAAGAAAAATTTTCAGTCTGAAAAATATTTCACCACCTGTGACTAAACAGATCTGAACACTATGCAGCTTCAAAAAATAATTAAAGGTATTTTAGCTTATCGAGGAACTGCAAGAAAGCAGATGGTGGAGCAATTTAAAAGGATAAAAAATGACCCAGCTGTAAGTTTCGCCTGATTTATTTAGTTTTATCTACCTTTTCTTAGTTTTAGCTACCTTTTCTTGCTGCACTACGAGAAATGGATCAAAAATTTAGTTTTTGGTCTCCATTTTTTTTTTGTTATTTTAAAAGGGTTTTAAGTTTAAAGGCTTTCGTTCGATTGAGCCTTCCCCCAGCTTTCTTTGGCATGTTTGACACGATTACTCCTAAAAAAGCAGTTAAAAGTAATTAAAATATGGATACCTAGAGAAATCAGGGGGAAAACAAGGGAAGGGTCGGATGATTTTCCCCCAACCACGTACTGCACTCCCGGTCGGAGGCCGAGACTGAGGAGATCGGTACCTGCGCTACGCAGACCATTGGTCAGCATGCGAAAAAAAATTTATATGTTCACTAGTAAGGTTTTCCCTAAATTTTGATCACTTTTTCGGTGGTTTCTTGTCCACTCTTTTTAATTTATTTGTTGCTTTTTTTTATTTGTCCATACCTTTCTTGTGCTAAATAGTTTCTGACAAAACATACAATGAAGTTTTACATTTAGATTAAATGTAAATCTGAATATGTTTCACCGTGCACATTGCCTTCAATTGGGGATGAGGGCATTTAATCCCCTTCCTTCCTATTTTTTTTGCCTCCTACCCCATAGATTCTGAAAAACAGCTTTTTTGGAGCGGCATTTTCATTGGAAAATGCCTTGGTTGGTATTTTTATTGAAGAAATATAAAAAAAACGACACAGTACCCCTTCTATATTTTAGAAATACTCTTTGGCCCCCCCCCCAAATTTCCATGAATTCCCAAATTTTCATTTCACTGACTGTACATCTTCTCCAAACTCTAAATTTTTTTAAAGTTTGAGTACTATGTGAAGCGGGCCACTCTTCGCTTGGTGGAGTCTAGCAAATATCATTTTTTTTTTTTTTTTTAGTTCGCGTGTTTTGTTTGCATTTCGTTTTGATTGTATTATTTTTCGTAGTTTTTTTTTTTTTTTTTTTTTTTTTTTTTGCTAAAAATAAAGTTGGGTGGTTTTGCTTGGAAGAGCTATTTTGAGAATACTCTTCATCAGATTGGAATTATAAGTTATACTTGAATGTAATAAATTATGTTTAAATATTTTATTCAAAGTTTTTTTTTCTGCCCTATTACAAAAGAAGTTATTTTTTTATTTTTTATTTTTTTATTGACCTTTTATGACTGTAGTCTAAAACATGTAAAAAGACCAATGAATTAAAAACTTTGGGCGTACGTAAATAGAGGAACTTTTCATAAAAGATGCATCCGGTGTTTTAAAGTGAGTTTTAAGGATATATTCAGAGTATGCCCTACTGAAGGCATTCAGAGGCGGGACGGCCCTAGGGCCCTAAAATAAAAACAATCAATTACTTTCTTTTTGCAATTTCTCTTATGTTGTCTCATAATTTGCCTACGTTTTGTTGTTTGTTTTTATTCTGACCCTCTTGAAATAAATTTCTGTTGACGTCCCTACCTGGAAGTATGTAATTATTGGATCGAGGTGGTGATCACTCTGATATCATGTACATCTTGTGGCGCGTGCCAAGCGTTGCGGAACTGTTCCAAGCGTTTTGGGGATTGTGCCAACCTTGAGAGAATTGCGCGGCGCACGGGGCGTCGTCGCGTTCCGACATGTACACCAGGTCGTGGGAAGTAGGCAACCCCTCAATTCACAGGGCTGAGCAGGCTCATCTTCAAAGTCAATTCGTCAAATTTTAATCTACCTGGCTTAAATATACACGTTATTTGGAAAATATTTCCAGTATATAAGCCAAGGTCGGGGTATTTTTAGCCCGTTCGTACCGCTCTACGTAATAAGATAATATATTGATATTCCTTGCGTATCGCTAAATGTCCTTGCAAATCACGTATTCGTTTTGCCAGATTTTGTAAGCATTTGGTGTATAAAAATATTTATTACCTGTTATTCAAGGCTAAGATTATTATGTAAAAGTTTTAATAAAATAAATATACTAAAAATAAGTAGAAAATTGAAAATAATAAATAATAAAAAAAGACGGTACGTTTTTCTTATAGCCACCATACTCAAGATCTTGTATCCTAACATGAGACAATAACCGGTTTTCATGGTCTTTATGCCAGAAAATATTAGCTTCGGTTCGGTGGGAAACCACATTGTAGCTGTATTTTAATTAAATAGTTTGTTGGTATTTTGGTTTGGTTAGGTTACGTATTTAATACAATGCGGTCTGGGCGGCCCCCCCTTCCATAATTCTTTGTTGTAGTTTTCATGATTTTGTTGATAAAGTACTATATTTTCATCATATTTTGTTTTATTTCATTAGTATTAACCAAACTTCACTTCTCGACAGAACTTGAGTGTGGTGGCTATAAGACACACGCACCAAAAAGACTTTTTGCTTACCAAGGGCGCTGGCGGAAAATTTTCCAGGGGGGCAGACGTCAAAATAGCAGCGGTGGTCGGGTGACAGTTTAGGTGGCTTAGGGCACAAAACTACGACTTTACCTCGAAGAGGACGAATTTGCAATCAATTTAAAATCCTGAGAAGCTAATTGATTTAAAAGTATCAATAACTATATTTTAGACTTCCCAGTTGCAAAAGAAGTAATGCCACACGGTGGTAGTACTGGAGTCAACCAAGTTGAATCGCTTTATTTGTAATGAAATTAGGCTACGTTTGATGATCTGTGATTGCGTATCAGCTATAATGAGGGGGATATGAGCCATTGTTTAGGGGGGTAGGGTAGATTCCTCCAAAAGTACATTTTAATGGACAAACTGCTTACTCTTCATGAGGCTTCAGATAAATGTTGAAGAGGAAGGGGGAGTAGGAATTAATTAAAATGTTTCTCTGTACAGCTAATATGTTAAATTCCCATATCTACCAGCACAGAGTTGGAAAAGGCAAGGCAGGTCATCATCAGCTCCGCTGTGAAATTTCCTTGGGGTGGCAAGTACTGCTAGGGTGGTAAATACTCAGCAATTTTCAATGGTAATATTTTTCTTTTTATATGAAGTATTTCAGTGTGGCTAAAAAATATATTTAATGTATTTATCGATAAGAAAATCCTATTGTAGAGGTTGTGATGGCTTCAGTTATGTAGAAGATCAAAAGTCTCACAGAATTTCCATCCATACAAATAATAATACTCCTTTCATCCAACCAACTTCTTTAGTAGTAATATTAACAAGGACTTTTTTACCAAAATTACTATTCGTCGTTAATTTTTTTAAGTATATTAAAATGTTTTCCAAAATTGAATTTGCAAATTTTAAACATAGGACGGTATTAATCAACGTACAATTATTGATTTACACGTTTTAAAAGCAATTGACTAGGAATTTAAGGGACCGGTACCTCAAATTATATCTTGATTAGGCCTGGGTATGATTTGGAAAGCAATCAGAAATTAAATAAAAAAGAGCTTTTCAACTGAAAGCAAGGAACAGATTTGAAACCTATTTGAACAGATTATTCTTTGTATGAAGGGGACTGTCTCCTCCTTATCTCTTTACTCTTTACTGTGAAGTTTGGCTTTTTTCCAAATTTTTTAAGAATATTTGCAACTGGAAAAAAAATTCAAAGCACTAAAAAACTTTATTTTTAATGAGCAAGGTGTCGAGAAGGGGGCAGTCTCCCTAATATACAGAGTAATTTATATTGGTTTTAAGTTTTAAACTTGCTCCTTGCTTTAGTTGAAAAACCTTTTCTATTTGTTTAATTATATTTCATGAAACGGTAAAGTTTCATGAATACAATACTTATGGTAACCCAGAAAAAACGACCAATATTTCAATGATTTTCTGTTAGGATTTTGATGGGTAATCTAACAGTTCGTGGTAATGACCTGTAACTTAGTTACAGCGACCTGGCTCAATAGTAACCAAAACTCTAAAAAACGGAATTTTGATATCGATAGATATATCAAAAGAATTTGCTTATTATGCTGATTCCAAATATATTAGTTTCATTAAGTTTAGTCTTACCCATCAAAAGTTACGCACCTGAGAATATTTGCCTTAATATCGAAACTATGTCTTAACTAAGACATAACTATGTCTTTGGAGATAAAATGACCCCCTACAGCCCCTTGGGGAAGGTTTTTAAGTTATAAAAATCGCCCTTTGTTTTATTTGTTATTGGGATATATGCATACATTTTTCGGGTGGGGAGGGGAGGACGAATTTTCTGCTGGGAGAATTTTCAATGGAGAGGATAGTTTCCAGGGGTGAAATTTTCCGAAGAAATTTTACACTGGATAAATTTGCCAGAATTCATATACGAAATCTCTTTATATGTCTTGTTTTCTCTTTGCCAATTCAATTTTATGCGTGGAGATATTAAGGGTAATTGTCCGGGGTAAATTTTCGTCAGGATTAAATTGCCCAGATGAAATTTCTATGGGGAGGGGGTTTTTACTTGGATGTGGAGCCAAATATCCTGGCGTTATTTAAAAAACGATCAGAAATAAAAAAAAACAAGTTTTTTCAACTGAAAGTAAGGAGCAACATTTAAACTTAGAACGCACATAAATTATTACGCATATGAGGGGGTTGCGCCCTCTTCAACATCTCGCTCTTTACGTTAAAATTTAAATCTTTTCCCAATTCTTTAAAGACGATTCCTAAAACACCAGGGTCGTTTAATTAGAACAATAAGTAACTTTTTTTAAATGCCGAAAAACTGTAGCGTGAAGAGCAAGGTGTTGAGGAGGGGGGTAACCCCCCTCATATACGTAATAATTTCTGTTTGTTTTAAGTTTTAATGTTGCTCCTTACTTTCAGTTGAAAGAACTTGTTTTATTTCCTTTATTTAATGAAGCTTGGAGACAAACAATTTTCTAAAGGCAATGGAAAAATTATATCAATTAAAATAAAAGTATTTAAAAATGAAAAAAGTAAGTAGTTACAAAAAATACGCAAAACAGTAGCCTACATACAAAAACTAAGATATAAACTCCCAACATTCAGTTCTGTTGAGCAATGCTGATGCGTTGGACGGATACTTTTTAACAATATCAATTGTTTTGAACTTGGTTATCAAACACCAAAACATTTAATTAAATATCAAATAAAATTAAATAAAATTAAAAACATTTAATTCAATACTTTTAATTTAATTTTGAATGCCAAAAGCTAGTATATTTGACACCTTTATATTTCCTAACTGTAAAAAATTAAATCTTTTTTTAAGTGACAAATAGATATATACAGTCACTCATAGAAAAAAAAAAATTGATAATAAAACATAAAAACGTATCCATTCAGGGAGAAAATACAGAAATTCTTAGCAATCCGTTCAGGGGAAACATTTCTGATTATAGTGGTTTCATACATCAGCTCATGGGTACTCTTGCATTGCAAGCAAAAGTTGACGGCATATTCTTATCGAAATCGCCCCTTATTAAGGTGTTTTCCTTGTGTTTTCTATATTTATACGAACTTTCTTGTGTTCTAATAACTGCACTAATTACTAATAAACCAATACATAATTAAGATCACCATAAAAAGCTGATTCTTTGACTGAATGTTGTCAATAGTTAGGCTCTTAGACTTTCGTTATTGACAAGGATCATTATTTACTTACCATTCATTACTATGAAGAACTTGATTTTTTTTTTTTTTTTTTGCTCCAATCAAATCATATGGGAAAAATGTTTGTGGAAAAGTGGTTAGTGGTTACTCAGTCACAAATTAGAACTTATATTTTCCTTATTATGGGTCAAAATCTGCCCCCTCCCCTTTCCGGTGCCCATATTGCTTACAGAGGAATTGCAAGAAAGTAAATGGTTATTCAAATCAAAAAAGTTAAAAATCGCCCTGCTCTAAATGTTCCCATCTTGCTGCTCTAGCAGAAACTAACTTAAAAAATTTTCTCTCTTTTTTGTTGTTTTATTTCTTTCAAGGTTCTGGTCTGAAATCGTCTAAGGACATAAAAGAAGACAGGAGACAATAACTTAGCAAATTCCCAAGGTTCTTTTGTGAAGAATCGGAAACTTTGAAAAATAAATCTCTAGATATTAAGTAATTTTAACATATCTGTATGTTGTCTGCCTTTCCTTCTTATCTGTCATATTTCTGCATTCATATCTGTCTGCCTTTTTGTTGTTCCTTCGTAATTCTCTATTCATATTTGTTATTGGTATTACCGTTTTCAGCTTCTTTTTCTAAAAGTTTTTTGGCTTCTATGTTGTACGATTTGAATATTTTCTCCCTGTCGTTTGGCTAGCATCCTGTTTTGGCAAATTCTACTTTGAGAACTGATTGTCGCCAAATTTGGGTTCTTGAAAATTCATGTTTTCTGAGATCTGCAGGCACGAATTGGCTTAAAACCAACTACAAGTTTGACTCACCTTCAGTAATAAAACCATCAGAGCTGTTTCTAGGGTTGGTGATGTCCAGGGCAAAATTAATTACAGCCCCCCCCCTACGGATTCAAATATAAGCAAAAGAGGCTAAATCAAACTGAAAATTTTATCAGAGTCGACAAATCCCCAGGTGCAACCCTCGTTACGGCAACCGGGGCATGTGCCCTTGTTGCTCCCCCGCCCTTTTAACGGCTCTGAAAACCATTTATTGGTTACTAGTCAATTGAAGGCCAACTTCAATTGAGTACTAAAAGTCATTATTTGTTACTACTCAATTGAAGGCCAACTTGTAGGTATAGCGTTCCAATGAATTTCAGGGAAATTGGAACATCCGCAGTCCTAACAGTTGTCTAACGGTTGTCTGTAAGTGTGATAAAGTCAGTCTTTTCTAATGTTGTCCCGGAGAGTGATCAATCCAATTTAGACAGCAGCTTTTTTTCGCTTGGATATAAAAAAAAAACAACAAAGAATTAGACAAACATCTTATATTAGTAGTTTACAAGCTACAGGGGGGGGGCTGAAATTCCATAATCTATCTCTGTTCTTATATCATATTGCAGAATATTGCATTTTGCAACGTCTGAGGTCTATAACGTCTGGAGCTTACATTATTTGTTCCGAAATTGGAACATCCGCAGTCCTAACAGTTGTCTCCATGGGCCATCTTCTTTTTTACAGGTTAGATAGCTCCTAAAGTACCAACAACGATGGAATTGGTTGTGACTGTTTGATTTGGTTAAGAAAAAATTTACACAACCATATTTCTTAAAAATTAATAAAAATGGGAGAATGCAATTTTTAATTAAAAAAACTCATATGCTGCTATTGTTACTGGTGGCCGCCAAATTAAAGAAAAACAATCGTGAGTGAAAATTCAGCTTAAAACATTTGGCACAAAACGTTATAAAGGGGTGCAGCTTTCTGTTTAAGGTGTAGTTGTCTTGTTGCTTCAAATATTCTTAATATTTGAAATTTTGCGAACAAAAAGTATAGTCAATTTTATCTAATTAATTTACTTATTTATTTTCATTATTCAACACGACAACACTGACAAAATGTAATACCGCTCTAAAAACTTCATAACTTTGAAGCAACAAATAGAAGAATCTTAGAAAATCTTTTTTTAGGTATTAATAGACCTAAGACGGATTGTTTTAATTTAATGTCCTTGGTAATTTAAGGAGTCTGCTCCCCGTGTAGTGGGTCATTTTCCGAGGTTGTACGGTTTTACCCTGGGTTCCAACCTGTGTAATTTTACACATTAACGCCCGTTATTGCGTGAACCAACAAGTTTCCTCCGTTTTTTTTGCAGCAACTTTATGCCTCGCAACGGTCCAACGGCTGTGTTGAAAATTTTCCACTGAGCCTTTGAAAATTGCATCCGTTATTCTGAATTGAAAAGTTTTTAGAACCATAAATTTCAAGTAGCTGAGAAACTAATTATGTTTTGTCAGAAGTTTTCCATTAATATTTGACAAAAAAAACATGAGGGTCATCTTTTAATTCAAGGTTTTAATCCTTAGCGCTTGGGGGAAAATATCTAATATTAAATATGTCATAGAATTTTTATGAGATAAAAATATTATGTTTCTCTGTTTAAATATCTCATAACATTTTTTGCGCTTCAATGGCTGCTGTGAACGGTTTCTGTATGAACATTTTTGCGATTTTCTTGTATCCGCTATCAGTGAGCCGTTTTGCGTTAAAAAAAAATCGCTTCAATGGGAACCAAGGGTTAATGTCAAACAGTCATCAAGAAAGGACCTGAATAGTAGCGGAAAATCAAACAAAAAGGATTTTTGATACAAAAAAAAGTATATACATCAAAGGAATCAACTTTTCAGCAGTACCACAAATTGTAAAAAGTTGTTATATCTGAATGAATTTTTACTGGATTCGGGCATTTTAGTGGTTTGTTTTTATCTTGAGGGGTTAGGGGAATTTAGTGGAAATTTGTATGCCTATGAAAAACTAAGCTTTAGTTCTATTTACGTCTTGAAACATCATTGAAAGCCATAAGGAATTCGAAGAGAAAAGTAATAAAAAGTACATTTACTTACCCCCCCCCCCCCCCCAACCCTCCACCCCCCTCATCCCCCATAAAAAACAGAATTTCATGCGACTTCTTTTTTCCAATGTTAGGACCTTTGGTACAGTTTCTAAAACCTTCACAATGTGCAAAAACAATTGGTCAAAATTCGCGAGATCGGGTGGTTACTTGGTTAAAATGACCGTAAAACGTGTGGAGCACATTCGCCACCCTGTTATTGGCGTGTTCACCGTTGTTGTTTAAGGCCCCATTCTATTGTCTTGTCTGGGCATTCGTGCCCAGACAAGATTATTTCATACTAATCAGAATTGTTCATAAAAAAGAAACGAAATATTGATTTCTAGATAAGATGCTGAAGGCTTGTCTAATAATACGTTGAATTCTAACTACCAAGACGATTATAAAAATAAATTTAGAGGGGGTTGGAGATGGAGCATGCTGTTTACGATCGGGCTCGAAATGAACATGCACATTGGCTGCCAAAGAGGGTTGGTAGCGGGGCTTACATTATTTTTAATTTAAGGATTATAAATCATGTTACCAAAGCTTGAGAATATCACGCTCTTGAATATATTTGCAGCAACATTTGCTAATGTGAGGCTCATAACTTAAGGTTAAAAATGGATTGGATCAGACACGTACGTAGGAATTTTTTTTTTTTGGGGGGGGGAATCCTTCAAATTCCTTATTCTGTGAGAAGTATCAGAAAACTATGGGAAAAATCGTGAGATTTCAGGGGGCAGGGCCCAGTTCCCCCCCCCCTGCGTACGTACCAGGATTGAATGGTCACTTAAATGCAATAGCGCGTAACACCACATCTTATTAGGTGTAGAAAATACCTTTTTAATTAAAGTTTCAACAATTTTTCTGCTTCTTCTCCCCCTTATATTTGATTTTTTCCTTTTATTGTTTTTTCTTGTCATTGAGTTTCCTATTGGAGGCCCGACTAAAAAAAAAAATTTATAGATTCCGTTGTAAGATGATTATCTTTTTTTGAACAATTTATAGGGTGAAAAAGATCACCATCTTATTGCTTCAAGTCTACGAAATTTCAAAAAATCAATAATTTTGGCAATATTTATGTTTCTTTGAAAATTAATACGTTAGTGAAACGTTTTTACTGAAAAACCTTAAGAAAAGTTATGTTGAATAAAAAAAAAAAAAAAAATTCGGACTAGAAATTCTATGTGCAGGAAATTCTTTGCGGAGAGGCAGTGGCGTCAATTCATGAAAGTTTTGGTAGGAGAAGAGTATTTTTTAAAATCTAGGGAGGGTCAAAAATTTGTCGTTTTTCAACTATCTCTATTAAAATACCAAAAAAGGCCAAAAAATGGGTGGATGCTCAGTGAACGGAGGCCTTTGGGCAGTTATGGTAGGATTATGCATCAAGAATGAACTTGGTTTTTTTAGAAACTTTAATGTCCAGACTTCCATTGGTTCTCTAAATCGCAAAAAAAAAAATCTCAAAACATGAACAAAAAAGTGACTTTAGTAACAAGCTCAGTGAAAAAGATACACGTCCTAAAAAAAAGTGAAAAAATGACTGCGGCCGATCCCTGTAATGGTGGCCGGCGTTTACCCCCCGGTGATTACCCCCCGAAAATACCCCCCCCCCCTTGAAAATCCCCCATGGAAAATACCCTCCCCCCGGAAAATACCCCCGTGGAAAATAAGGCTTTCCAAATTTGTGGATTTTATTTGAGTTTAATTTACCAAAAAATGAAAATACGAGTATATTGATTTTTTTAAGATCTAGGAGGTAAATGCACCCCCCTCCAAATTGATGACACGTGATTACTCTTCACATTATGTTTCCATTTCAGTTCTTTTTTTTTTCGTCATTCGCTTATAATTTTGGGATATTTTTAAATAATGTTTTTCAGTTATTTACGAAGATTTTCTTCTAGCCTAAAGCGGTTCTTTTCACATGTATGGATTCAAGAGTGCTTCCAACGAGGTTCACGCAATCTGATGTGGGGGATATGTTTGTCGGTAAGCCATTTCTGTTCTCGGGGAAATGAGAAATGCAGGTATAGTGGAAGCACTGCTTGCCGCCTCTGACGGATATCATAGTTTTAGGCAATGTCGTGCCCAAAATAGACATCTTACAAAATGAATAAACATTAAATATATATTTATAAAATATTTGAATATTAAAATAAATAGTTACTGCAGCCGTAATATGTTGACGGTCTTTTTTTATCCCTTATTCTTGATCCTTTCTAAGCCAAAGAAGCTTGTTTGCTCATCTTTTTTATTTTATTTTTCTTATTTTTAATAAGAAAGCCGGAAAAATCTCTGATTTTGGGGCAATTATCAGATGCTAGCCAAATTTGGACGTACCGTAAAATTTTCTAGGGGAATAAATTCCCTATTTAAAAGCTATGTAGAAGGAATTTTGATATTAGTCAGAAAACTTGCTTGTGAAATCTTATTCCGCCCACCCTCTTTCCTTCGATCTTTGGTATTGAAATTATGGTACTGTTGCATTTTGCGGACACTGCTATATACTGTATCAAGGGAACGAGAGACGAAACCTGCCAAACGGGTTATTTGCAAGAGACCGTTATAGAAAAATGGAATGCAAAGCGTGGTTTTCATTGCGTTTACGATATTTAAACTGTTGTTTTTTGGGTTTAGGGGGGGGGGAGGTACCTAGGTTAGGTTAGGTTACGTATTTAATATATGCTTTGGTTTACCCCCTACCCCTAATGTGCAAATATATAACCCAAATTTGTTTCTAAATTATTATATATTCATCATTTTTTATTTTATTTCATTAGCATTAACTAAACTTGACTCCTTTCGCGGTGTCTGTATAATGCACCAGTACCTAAATTACTTCTGCCATGATTCAAAACCTTAAATCAAACCATATGGGTTTCCAATTTCCTTGACTAAAAACGGAAATTTGGTATTTTCTTTATATATTTGTGTTCTTATCTAACATTTAAATAACCCAAAATCTTACCGGTTTTTATGCAACTCGTGAATTGAACATCAGTGCTTAGCCCCTTTTTGGCCAAGCCACATGTTACCTAGGAAAACCAGCTGCCTCCTTCTTGTAGAATATTCCATATTTTTAAATTATTGCGGTTTTGTTGAAAACCGCAATAAATCCTTTTGCGGTTTTGTTGAAAATTTTTAAATTTTGGGGTTTTGTTGAAAAGAAAATAAATTCTGATTCGACAATTATCGAATTGACTCTTAAAAAAGAAAAGAAAAAAAAAATCAGATGAGGCTCACTAATGTTTAGTTTTCTATTTAATCTATATCCGTTTAGAACGGCTTAAGTGCCCCCCCCTTAATTCTAGCAATGATAATATAAGATATTCCTTTATGTGTATATCACAGTTTATAGAATTAGCAGTATGATCATTCTCTATCTCTCCCATTATAAAAACCCGGACAGGGGTGCGAGTGCTCCGGAGAACGTTTTTGCAGATAGAAACATAGGCGTTATCAGATCTTTTCGCGGGTAGACAAGTCAGATTTCTCTTGGACGCGAAACTTGGCTTCAACGTTGGAACACTAATTTTGAAGAAACTAATTTTAAATTAATTTATTCCAATACATACATGAAAATCGGTAGTTAGTAGTGTAATGTTATTATTAGATGTTTTTAGGAATTAAAAATAGGTTTCGAAGTCTCAAGTTGGTTTCAAAGGCATTTTGAGAAAGTTTCTGCCAAAATACGTGTTCCAGGGTAATTGGACCGCTAATGGCAGATCAAATGAGAGGAGTTGTTTGTACGCGCCGATATAAATATAAATATATATATATATATATATATATATATATATATATATATATATATATATATATATATATATATATATATATATATATATATATATATATATATATATATATATATATAATATATATATATATATATATATATATATATATATATATACTACGAAAACTTTACAAAAAAGAAAGTTTTTTTTTAAAGAATAGTAAAGGCCATATTAAACTTAAGATCAGTAGAAATAGAAGCCTACAATAATTCAAACTCAAAACGACCAGAAATTATTATTAAAGAATAAAAAAGGAAAGGAGAATAATTGGTATGGCGGTAACACTGCATATAAATTTATATGAATGTATATATAGTGGGCTGTAATAATGCAAAACGTAAATATAACATTGGTTTAAGAATGGAAAGAAAGACAAGGAATAAGTTTACGACGATAATCAAGTAAAAAATAAGTTTTATTTGAACAATGCCATAAAGCGATGACATTTGATTATGATGTTTGGTGCTTCGCATTGATATTTCAGTTTTAAAAGTTTTATTTTAAATAAATTTTAAAAAATTTACCCCTTTGTTCAAAAAAAGAGATAATCAAATATTTAAACTACTAAAACTAAAATAATTACTTGCTAGTTTATTTTCCTTGATAGGTACGTCTCTCGATTTCTCGATTCTTAAATTTTACTTCGTAATATGCATGTGTGCGCAAAAAAAATCTTATAAACTGTTCAAAGGGGAAGTCCTCGCAGCCTCCTTTTATCTAGGCTCTCCGCCAAAACAGGTAACTAGATTTTTCAAATATCATAGGAACTACAATCTGAGAAAATAAATATCACGACGTGAAAAAAAAATGATAAACTATCCAGTTGCGGATCCAGAGGGGGGGCGAGGGTTACCCCCGTAAAGTAGTCTAAAGTAGTGTAATTTACCTAATTAACGCAAGTTTGCATTAATTAAACTTGCTCCTAACGTAA
Source organism: Artemia sinica (assembly GCA_027921565.1). Taxonomy (NCBI): domain Eukaryota; kingdom Metazoa; phylum Arthropoda; class Branchiopoda; order Anostraca; family Artemiidae; genus Artemia; species Artemia sinica. The sequence continues at coordinate 3,092,119 of CM051258.1, read as the reverse complement.
GTTTGTTGGATCAACCTATTTTGCGCCCCCCCCCCCCTAAAAAAATCCTGGATCCGCCCCTGAAACCATCACACCTACCCCACCAGTTATTAGAAGAAGAAAAAATTCCTTATTTTCACAAATTTCATCAACCCCCCCGCCCCCTTTTTTATAAAATCCTACATAGGCCGATCAGTTGAGTCCACGTAAATAATAGATTAAGTCATAATTTGTATATAAATTAATTCATACCTGTGAGATGGGACGCTTGCAAACCACTTGGCTGGCTCACCAAGTTTTTTTCTGCTTTCGCAATTACGAATAATGCACTTGGTAACCATTTCTCAGTGATTGACGATAACAGACTAATCCGCTAAGGCAGAAACAAGTGGGAGGAGCTTTTTGTTCGCACCGAGACCGAAGACCAGAAATTATCTGCGATAAGCTTACTGTCTATAAACTGTGGTGTATATAAAGTAATAAAGTGATTGTAATAAAGTGATCTTTGCAACACGATTTTGCGCTTGAGTATGAATAAGTTCCAAGGAAATAGTAATGAGGAAGGTAATGAGTCAATTAAGGTAATGATCAATCAGGTAAATCAATAATCAAGGCAATGAGTAAGTTCCAAGGAAAGGAAATGAAATGAAAATAAAAACATTTCTTGTCCCGTCTTAAGCTTTTTGGTGACAGGTGACAAATACTTTTAGTTTATTTTTTAAATGTTTTTATTTTTTTTTCATGTTTGAAAGTGTTAGTATTGGTTAACCTGTAGACGATGGGTGACGAATTTGTCGAAGAAACAGTAAATTACCAACGCCATCTTTCATTTGGTTTTTTATTGTAATTACGAGACAAAAATTAGAGTAATAAGTGTCTGGTCTCAGTTTCTGAAATAAGAACATCATTGTGAAGTTTGAAAAAAGCCAAGAACTGCCGAACGTTAGATGGCTTTGTTGATTTATTTTCGAATACTAGTGCTAATTCCTACACTTATAATATACTCATACTATGTATATTATAATATTATAATATAATTATAATATAATATAATATACTCATATAATATAATATACAGTATATTATAATATAATGTACTCATAGTCTATGCTGTAACCCTAAAAGAATTTTCTAAGGGTGCAAGAAATTAGTGGATAATACAATTAAGATAGTTAGAGCTAAGTTAGTATTATTAACGTTTTGATTTTTTAAAGTAAGAAATGCTGGAAACTTGGTACCTCATGCCAAGCTATTTGGAACTGAACTGGTTATAACTACAGAACCGGCAGCGCTAGAACTAGCATGTGTTGTTAATAAGATACGAGATGTAATTGTTTGTGGACATTCCGACTGTAAGGTGAGTCAGTCTTCCAATTTGAGAATTTTTTTTTTTTCTGTTCTTGATTTCTGCTTAGGCTGAAATTAATTGTTAGAGAGAAAAAGATAGCATTTTAATTCACATCTTTGACAGTGTGTTTTTTCTGCGGTGTTGGGGTGAAAATTGGAAAGGAAAAATTTTCGGACACTTTTTGTCGGGTTTTCCAGGGCCTTCGAACCAATTTCAAGGGGATTTTTTTTTTTTGGGGGGGGGGGGGGTCAGGGACTGCTGCATCAGAGCATTAGTCATAGACAAATGAAACAATTCCATTTAAACAGAAATTGTGTGTCCTAGCACTATTTTTAAATAGCAAAAAATTGTATCGTAAGAGCCTTCTGTTCTCTGACGTCTAATCTCAAATAGAGCCAAATATCGTTTGACAAAAAAATTGTCACATTCATACTGTTTAAAGTATAGAATATATCGTTAAATTAATTAGTTTTTTTGGGCCAGTTCCTACGTGTTTGATGTATTGTTCTTAACCATATTCATTGTGCCGTCTATGGTTTACTTGTTAGAGTGAAATAGATTAAAAATGGAAGTTGAAAGCAAAACAAAATAAATAAAAATAATTAAAATAAAAAATAAACCAAAAATAATTTTACCAGAAGTTAAAAATGAAAACAAATTCTTCGTTTTGAAGCAAATATGTACGTTAAAGATTGAAATAAGTAGAGATTAACCTAAATCAGGGATTTGTGGCCTGTCTGGAACCTGTGGCCCGCCTGAAATTTTTTTACGGCCTGCTAGTTATTTTCACTTGAAATTTTTACCTATTTTTCTGAAATTTTTGTTCATTTTTATCCATTTGTCCTGGAATTTAATAGGTTCTGCGGCCCATTGAATTGCTTTGCGATAATGCAGCCCTTATAATAAAGTGTTGAACATCCCTGACCTAAATATGTAACTACTGTCTTCCTTAACCCCCCCGTTTTTTATGTTAAAGTGCCAATAGTCTTTTCCTGAATACTTATCACCATATGTAGCATATGTAGCCAACACCATATGCAGCCATATGTAACCAACAGATAATTGTTGGGAGTGTTTTATGTATCTGTTTGTGTTTAACAGTGTTTAATGTTCATGTTTATTCATCCTGTTATATCAAGGCATTTATGCTTGATCAGACAAATTGTTTCTCTAAATGCTGTAAAAAAAAAGAAAAAAAACCTGATAATGTTTAATTGTGTTCCCTAGAGGGCAAATGCTAATCAAACAATTGTACAAAAAATTAATTCAGAACATTTTTGAAGCTACTCAACTATTGAATTGAATTGAATTTATTTTTAAACCCGTTGAAATACAATGATGAACGGAGTATAAAAAAAAGAAAAAAGAAGAAGAAAAGAAAAAGCAAAAGAAAAAGACGGATAATGACAAATAAAACGAAATTAAAACTTATTGAACAATTGCACAAGCATAGTAATAAACCCAAAAATGACAACACAAGCCAATGTAACAAGCAAATAGACAAGCACGAATAAAACAAGGATAAAACTTACGGAACAAGCACACAAGCATAATAATAAACCAAACAATCATACAGTATATATAACAAACACAAAAACAGTAAACGTGAAAGACCTTTGAAATGAAATTGTTTTAAAATGGAACACCATGGGTGTCCATCTATTCCCCTATTGTAAGCTGCAATGCATCTGCAGATGGCAGCATTGGGGTCAATTAGACCGTATTTCCTATTGGCCCAAGAATTACTTGCCCAGGGGGGGGAGGCTGAGAAGATATTTAGCATACCGGTAATAAATTCTTCGGAGTTGCTTTGATTCCGTTGCCGAAAAGGTGCAAGGTATAAAAAATTTGGGAGCGCATATGAGTTATATGATTTAGCTAGCAGCTGGCGATTAAAACAAAGTTTATTGGAAACTATGCCACTGTAGGCACTGGACATCCGGCGCTGGAAATGGCGAATGAGAAGCTTTTTAGTTGCTTTAAGGGAGTTACCGATTGGGAGACCAAGATAATTCATTTCCAATTTAGGAGCAACCAATAATTCATTAAGATCAATATTAAATCCTTTGGGAACTGGGCCCCAGTTGAATTGTACCACTTCTGACTTTTCAGCGTTAAATTTAATATTTATTTTTGAATACTCTCGACTCAAAATGGAAAAAAAAATTCTCAAACGCCAATACCGTTCGGCTGGGGTTAAAGACATCGTCCGCATAAGCAGTAAGACACATCTATCCCTTCTAAAATACAGGAAAAAACTGCTTGAGATTGTGCGTCGAGAATACAGTTGTTAAACACAATTGGGGGTGTAAGGGAGCCTTGCCATACTCCGCGACGAACAGGTATGGTAATCTTTGTAATTATTCCATGAGACATATTAACAATGACAGTTAAATGATTATACATATCATACAAAGCACGAATAATACAGGTACTGACCCCGCGTTTAAACAATTCAGTGAGGATATGCGCGTGAATTATCGAACCAAAAGCACGACTGACATCATGGCTCCCTAGAATAAGCGGCTCTCCAGATTTATCAGCATCAATCAAGACCGACGACAGTGCCGTCAGTGCATGAGCACACCCTATTCCTTTCTGGAACCCGAATTGGTGTGGGGGCATATAGCATTTATCAACCAGCTCAGGCATTATCAATTTCTCAAAAATTTTACAAAAAGTTGTAGCTACCGTTATTGGCCGATATGATGAGCACTCATTTAGGGTTTATTTTTTTAGGGTCAGGAGTAAGACGGCCAGTTGAAAACGAGGCAGGAACTAATCCTTTTGTAAACACCATTTGGAAAAGTAGGGCAAGGTGGGAAAAAAGAAAAGGGGTTCCATATAGGAGGTGTTTGACGCAAACGTGATCTGTACCTCTTGAAAAAGGTTTCTTAATTTTACGAATTATATTATAAACATCCAAAACTGATACAGTAAACATTGATTTGTCCCCTATCGAAAGTGTCTTTTCGAGTGTAACTTTGGAGGGATTTTCTATTAGTGGGTCTGGTTCTGAAAACTCTCTGGAGAAAGGTTGTTCCCATAGTACGGGAGGGATATTAAATGACTGGTTTGGCCCTATTACAAGCCTCAACAAGTAAAGAATTCTGGGACCAGCCCTTCACTTGGGATCCGACTCGTACTTTAGTGTGAGGGACAAACTGCTTTTCTGTTTGTAATAAAGCATGTGAAATAAGTGACGCATATATATTTAACTTAATACGATTTTCATTAATTGAAGACGGAACCGAACTCTGGTGAAGCTCAAATGGTATTTTTATCTTTGCGAGAATATTATCAATACAATGCTGGTATTGGGGTATATCAATCTTATTCCATTCTACCACAGTACGCCACTTAGAATCTTGGATTACCCGTGCACGGTTAAATGGAGCCATAATACTGAAAGACAACGGCAAATGGTCAGATACTACAAACTCATTAAGTACGCTTACACTTACTGCACGGCTGGCAATACTACCGGAAACAAGCCCATGATCAAGGTTTGACACTGATCCTGAGGGGTGTATATATGTGAAATCAGCAGATTTTGGTAAGAGAGCACTTTCATTTGGAATCAGGCTAAGAAGCAGAGCCGTACGTGGATTATCACTTTTCAATAGGTCACAATTAAAGTCCCCCAACAGAACCCAATGGAGGTGCGAGGCTCTGATTTTACTCAAACATTTACCCAATTTTCTGCATGCCTGAGCAAACTTCGTTTCAGAATTTTCGTCTCTATAGTCTGTCGGCAGGTATACATTAACAATGACAGTATCACCCACTTTAACTGCAAGGAAATGGTCAGATTTTGCAAATACTTCGGAGTTAGTATGTCGATCTATTATTGTAACAAGTCCACCTGAGGGGCGGCCTCGTTTTCTGGGCCTTTTAGTGGCTACAAAGTGGAGCATGTGTGATGGCACTATATCCAGTAGTTTCATATTATCAGCAGAGAGAAAATGTTCCTGTATGCATATGATTTCTTTAGTAAGGCAAAGTTGTTCCACCACGGCGATTTTTGCATTGAGATTACCATTTACGTTCCATGACAAGACGCTCTTTTTAATATAGGGCTCAACCATTTCGAACAGATTGGCTTTTTGGCTTCAAAGTCTTGTTAAACGGGAAGTTAGCATGGTAGCACGTGTGTTTGGTGCTTTGACAATTCAAACAGCAGATCGGGTTCTGGCACGGGCTTTCTTTCGTCGCACTGTGGTAATTTTGGGCGCAACGGCCGCATTTCTTGGTATTTTTGCACTGTGTCGAGATATGGCCGATTTCATGTCAATTAAAACAACGTTTCGGGAGAAAAATGTATTCTTGTATTTTGAAACGCTCGAAGTCAATTTTAATCGTCATTTGTGCGGCGGTATCAAAAGCATCTATGCTTTAAAAATACAGCTTGAAGGTGCGTGATTTCCCACATTGTTCGGCTTTCTCACAGCCGGCTATTAATCTTTGTAAATCCTCAGCACTAAGAGACTCGGAAATCCCTTTAACTATACCGATGTGTGAGGGAGTTCTGATTTTTGCGCTGGAACCCTGGTTTTGATTATTAATCCCAAGCGCCAGTTTCTCCGCAGTAGCCTTCTGCGCAATGGCTACCCGCCACCCATTTTTTCCTGGTCTGAGCTCAACCTTAGAAGCATCAAGGGATTCGCCACACGCAGATTCTATAAACGCTTTCCGCTCCGATGGGGTTTTCAGTGGCGGAGGGTTTGTAACAACTACAGAGTAAGACAGCTTTGTGGGGGCATTTGGTTGGGTAGGGAAACTAGTTCGAGTAAAAAGATTTAAGTCACCTTTATTCAATCGTTCCATGAAGCCTTCAAAACGACGGCACATATCATTTACTTTGGTAGTTACGCATGCACTTATCTCTTCTCCGCATGCAGGAACCCCGGTTGGCTCAAAAATGACGAATGTAGGAAGTTGACGCTTTTCTTTAGCGGATTTGGCAAAGAATTTCACAATGTCCAGGACATTTTCTTCATCTTTAAGTGATTTACGGAAGGGGTCCGGTGGGCCAGATTTTTGCAGGATCAATTCTTTCGCACTCAGTATATTATCTCTGGAGAAAACTCCACAGCGCGATTAATAATCAATTGATTTTTTATTCCGGCTAGCATTGCTCTTGAAACAAAATTTAACACTGCATTCCAAATGACGTTTTCCATGTCTATATTTTATAATCATTAATCAAGAATTCCAAAAAATCCACCTTTAGGTTGATTTTTCACCAACCTTAATTACTGCATTAAGTCAGTCCAAAAAATATAAGCAGTACCAGATTGCGTCAGAATGAAAAGTCACTTAATACTTTAATCCTTTTGAGATACAAACAATTCACATAGGTGTTTTCGCTTTGAAATCTAGTTTTATACTATTATATACTACTTCAATATGATAACTCAATATGATAGCACCTTCACAAACAGAAATAAATAAATACATACACAAAATGTAACAAACAAAATATAAACACACGCAACAAAAGTAGTTTTAATCCCCCCCCCTTAATTTCTGTCTTTTCATCTTTTCCGTGATATATAAAGTTATGGTATATTACCTAAAAGGGTAATATGCAAAAATTATTGCTTAAAAATTGTGAAAGGGTATATTACCTAAAATGGTGATATACAAAAATTAATACCGTAAAAATTATAAAAGTGTATATTACCTAAAATAGTAACATAGAAAAATTATTACCTAAAAATTATAAAAATGAATATTACCTAAAAATTACCTTGTGGTAAACTACTTAAAATGAATTTTGTAGGCAATGAATCTTCTTCACGCCGTCCGAACTCCAGAAGAAATGATGAAAACGCCTTCTTCACCTTTGAGACAATGGGTATCCAGGCATGGTGCAACTTCACTTACACATTGGGAAAAATTCGAAGCCTCTGGCTTTAAGGCCCCTTTGACATTTGACCTCGGATCAAAGACAGTTGTAACACATATTGATCCAGATAATAAATTCGAAGCCACTGATAAACTTTCACAGGTAGGTACTTGTCATTGATTTGGCTTGGTTAGTCATATCTAGTTATTTATAATGAATCAATTGAACTTACCAAGCAATTAAATTCATAAAAGAACACTTCACTTAATAGACTCTCTACAGATCCAAACGATGTAAGTCAAGGACTTTCCCCAAAGTAAGGGATTTAAATGTTTATACGGGTTTTAGTTTTTTTTTTAGTCATTTTTATAAATATTTGATATGGATTTTTTTTCGTTTTGATTATATTTGATGTTAACTGGTTGCTTTCGAAGAGGTTTGTAAACTGTTTTTTTGTCAATAATACAACTGGTAAAAAAAATAACCTCTAGGTTTTTTAGATTTCAAGATGGACATATTCTAGCTAAAAATGGTACATTTTTGGATGCTAAGGGAACATTTTCATGGACCAAAAAGTTGTCAACCCTAATCGAGAGATCAAAGTGAGGTCCTGGGTTCCTGATGACAAGGTCTTCTCAAGTTCAATCTTAAGAAATCACATTTTTATCTATAAAAAAAAAAAAATTATAAATGCAAATCTTTTCCACAATTTTGTCGAATTCTTTCCTTAAATTTGGCCAACTTCCCCTAGTAAAATTATTGGCCTTCACGTCACGGAGGTAAATATAAGAATATTTGAAATTTAAAATAATTTAATTTTAAGCTTACTAACTGTAATTTAATAAAATTATAAATAACATTTAAAAACCATGTAATAAAAACGATTGAAAATTAAAGTGACTTACAGTCAAGCAGTAATAGAAAGAAAGAAAATTAAGATAATAATAAATTTAACACTTTCACGCTTCTTCAAAAACTAGTAGGGTGGAAAAAAGGGCGAAAAAGAAACGAATCATATAGCCAGGACCAGTTTTTGAAGTAGGGTTATAACACCCTACTTCATAATACATTTATTTCTTTTGCGTTAAATATTTTATTTTATATTAAAGATTTATCGAACCGCTATAAGGCACTTTTATGCTTGGTTTTATGCTAAAAGAATTTGAGCTAAACTAAGAAAAGCGTAACCTTCTAACCTTCTTTTGCGTTGCTCGCAAAAAAATGACACTGCTTTTACTTCTGACGACTCTCATGAGAGTTTGACAGATGTTTTCAGGAGTAGATGAGGCCCAAGTTTAGAATGCACCCAATATTTTTTTAATTGATTACTTGTAGAATATCACATGTAGATTTTTTATTTCTATTTTAAACAAGGACAATATAAATCCTGCACCAAAATTATACTGCCAATATTTCCATTACTATCTTGACTCAGCCTCCTTCCCTCTTTCTCAAACTACATTTATGGGTTGTTTTCTTCACAGTTTTTCTGCAACTATCTCAACTAAAATACTTGAGCTCAAACACATAAAAAATATTGATCTAAATACTGAAATAGTTGTTCTATAACTATTAAATAGCACCCGGAGGTACTCAGAAGAAGTTCGTATACTAAAACTGTATAAAGTTCTAAAGCCACTACCATCCCTTCAATTAGGAATTTCGGTAGTAACACTTCTAGGCTTTTGAGCAAATAATTCCTATGAGAAAATTTCCCGGTTTAGCATTACCACAGTGCTAAAATGAAACTGGAGGATTTTGAGGTCAAATTTTTCCAGGTGGCATCAGCCAATGCATGCTCGTGCGTGGCATCAGCTGGTGGCATCATCAGTGGTGGCATCAGCTCGTGCGTACAGGCTAGAAATAATTTTTGTTCCAGAAAATTGTTAAGAATTACGCCTAATTGTTAAGACTTACGCCTAAGTGCTAATGAGTGGACCAGACGAAACATAAACAAATTTAGATATCGATGCAAAAGATATTGGTGCTTTCACACTTTCACTTTCACAGTTTTTCTGCAACTATCTCAACTAAAATACTTGAGCTCAAACACATAAAAAAGATTGATCTAAATACTGAAATAGTAGGATCGTATCAAGTTGCAGAAGTTTGTGCAGAAGATTTGAATGAAAAAGCAATTCTGTGCTCTTCAAATGTAAAAAAGAAATAGTAGGATACTGAAATAGTAGAAATACTGAAATAGTAGGATCATGTCAAGTTGCAGAAGTTTGTGCAGAAGATTTGAATGAAAAAAACAATTCTGTGCCGTTCAAATGTGCTCTTCAACCCTAAAAGTTGTCAAATATATATATATATATATATATATATATATATATATATAATATATATATATATATATATATATATATATATATATATATATATATATATATATATATATATTTATATATATATATACATATATATATATATATATATATACATATATATATATATATATATATATATATATATTATATATATATATATATATATATATATATATATATATATATATATATATATATATATATTTAATCCCATAGCATAATCTACCCATAAATGTATTTTGAGAAAGAGGGAAGGAGGCTGAGTCAAGCTTAGTAATGGAAATATTAGCAGTATAATTTTGGTGCAGGATTTATATTGTCCTTGTTTAAAATAGAAATAAAAAATCTTATAAATGGAAGGATTAAATCTTTGATATAGTAAAGTATAGCTTTTGTTTCTTGGCATTTAATGCGTCTTCTCATAAATGTAGTTTGAGAAAGAGGGAAGGAGGCTGGGTCAAGCTTAATAAACTACCACAAACGTGGAAGCGTGGAGCGTTGTATTCTATAACCTTCTTTTGCGTTATATATATATTTGCTAGCAGAGTCGACAGGATTGCTCTTTTGGCTAGAAATATGAAAAGGAGATTATTCAGATGTTGAAACTTTCCTATGGTAAAGAGGTTCCAGAATCGCTCAAAAATCCTAACTAACTGGATTTTGGCGCATCTTTGGTTAGAAACTCACCCATCTCCGTTTCTCATTAGGTGCAATTCAATGAAGAAATATAACTTCAATATGTTCGCCAAAAACAAAAGTTCTTTGTGCGTCAATAACTGAGAAAAGTGGAAGCGGGCAAAGTATAAATTACTGTTCAAAGGATAAATATGTCTTCGGGGGGGGGGGGGATAAAGATTTGAAAATTCTGATTTGCATTAGGCGAAAAAGGTCATAATGAGGTTCCCAAAATTCTAGATTTATCTATTTTTCCTTATAAAGAGGGGGGGGGGCTTTCTTGAACACTTCCAAAAGGACAATGGTCCTTTAAACGAAAGGGGAAAAATACATTATAGAGAACAGTGTAACTAAATATGCAATGAATTCAAATGAACACTAGAAACAGAGATAAAGTAGAAGCAGCTATAGTAGGCTAAATTCAACATAACATTGTTTTTAAATAATTGATTTAAATAAGGAAAGTGGGAAAAATATATACTGCAAATACATTTTATCTGCCGTGATCAGGGCCGTATCCTGGATTTTTTGTTCGGGAAGGAGTTGTTATTTTTTGGGTGAGGAGGGGTGCAAAAAAAAACCATTACTAAATGCAACAAAAATTTGTTCACATGGATTTTTCTTATTTTTGTACGAGTCAGATAAAAATTTTGGGATTTCAAACCAGATAATCCCTCACCCCCCATGGAATACGCCCCTGGCTGTGATATCAGGTAGTAAGTTACATGGTTGTAGTTTTGGTAGAATACATGGTATGTATTTAAGCTTATTTATTTTTTTTTGTATTATATTATGTATATTATTATTACTATTATTATTTATTGTTTCCATTGTTAAACAAAACTTTTGTCACTTTTGAAAACTTTTGTCACTTTTGAAAACTTTTGTCACTTTTGAAAACTTTTGTCACCCAAAATATTAGTGAATATTACACAAAGAATCAACTTGTTGATATTTCAAAAACTAGAGATTATTAAGTTAGTATTTTCACATATAAATATCTTAATAATTTACTTCCCTCTTCTTCCGAAAATATAAATTATCAATTTATGATTTTATAATTATAACTTTATGTGATATATTATTATTTATATTATTTATTATTATTATCATATTATAATTATTATTTATATTACATCATTTTTATTATTTAGTATTATTACTATATTATAATTATTATTTATAATTTATTATATATAATTATTATATATTATTTATATTATTTGGTATTAATCTAAGTTTGTTTTAGATTAATGCCCTAACTCAGCTTCAAAATGTTGCCAGCTATCCATTCATGCAACCTCTTATCAAAACCGGAGAAATGAGGCTTCACGCTTTATGGTTTGACATTTATACCGGTGAAATTTACTATTTTTCTCAGAAGAAAGGAGCCTTTGCTATTGTCAATGAAGAAACATCCACAGATATAATGGACGAAATATCCGCTATGTATGTTCATAGTGAAAAGGTTGTTGCTGCATAAGATTGAATTTGCATTATTGGTTGAAAATGGAGAGGAAAGAATCGAAGAGAAAGGTAAAATATGATCGTTAGCTATTTCAATTAACTATGATTTAATTATTAGGGGAGATATGGGGGAGATGGAACATGGTACCTTTGCGAAGAACATTTTATTCAAAAAGTCTGCCTTAATTACATCCATTGTCAGATCTGTCAGGTAGTATACACATGTTTTCCTGTGGAAATCATAAAATATTTTTATCAGAGATTTTAGGTAAGAAGTTTTTCTTTGTTCTTTGTTTTTCTTTGAAAGAGGAGAAGTTTTTCTTTGAAAGAAGTTTTTCTTTGAAAGAGGACCTGGTTTTCTCAACGTAGCTTCTGAACGGTTTGTTCTATGATAATGAGTGTCAGAACCTGTGGTTCTTTGGCTCCAGAACACTGTCCAGCGATTGATTTACGCCATCTATTGATATAAAATTGAACCTTTGTAAAAAGTTTCCTGCTTGGGTACTCTGGGACACTGTGGCCCAGGTATCCATTGTGGCCCAGGGTACCCTCATGTCTACAACAGTCAATTACAACCAAAGGTCAAGATCTGAGATAGAATTAAGTGATGTACATCATCATTGTTCAAGTGGTATCTGTAGTTGCCCTGTTGCTTTCAATTTTCCTAACGTTCTCATTTTTGTCTGAATGCCTAAGAAGAGGAAGGTCGATCCATCTCTCTTTACCTGAGACAAAGAAAACATGAAGGCTGCTTTAATTGCCCACTTGAAAGATGGTATGCCACTCAGATCATTATTCAAGTGATATCTGTAGTTGCCCTGTTGCTTTCGTGTTCCCTAACATTCTCATTTTTGTCTAAATGCCTAAGAAGAGGAAGGTCGATCCATTTATCTTTACCTGAGACAAAGAAAACATGAAGGCTGCTTTAATTGCCCACTTGAAAGATGGTATGCCACTTAGATCATTATTCAAGTGTTATCTGTAGTTGCCCTGTTGCTTTCGTGTTCCCTAACATTCTCATTTTTGTCTGAATGCCTAAGAAGAGGAAGGTCGATCCATTTATCTTTACCTGAGACAAAGAAAACATGAAGGCTGCTTTAATTGCCCACTTGAAAGATGGTAGGCCACTTAGATCATTATTCAAGTGTTATCTGTAGTTGCCCTGTTGCTTTCGTGTTCTCTAGCATTCTCATTTTTGTCTAAATGCCTAAGAAGAGGAAGGTCGATCCATTTCTCTTTACTTGGGGTAAAGAAAACATGAAGGCTGCTTTAATTGCCCACTTGAAAGATGGTATGCCACTCAGATCATTATTCAAGTGTTATCTGTAGTTGCCCTGTTGCTTTCGTGTTCTCTAGCATTCTCATTTTTGTCTAAATGCCTAAGAAGAGGAAGGTCGATCCATCTCTCTTTACCTGGGATAAAGAAAACATGAAGGCTGCTTTAATTGCCCACTTGAAAGATGGTATGCCACTTAGATCATTATTCAAGTGTTATCTGTAGTTGCCCTGTTGCTTTCGTGTTCCCTAACATTCTCATTTTTGTCTGAATGCCTAAGAAGAGGAAGGTCGATCCATTTATCTTTACCTGAGACAAAGAAAACATGAAGGCTGCTTTAATTGCCCACTTGAAAGATGGTAGGCCACTTAGATCATTATTCAAGTGTTATCTGTAGTTGCCCTGTTGCTTTCGTGTTCCCTAACATTCTCATTTTTGTCTGAATGCCTAAGAAGAGGAAGGTCGATCCATTTATCTTTACCTGAGACAAAGAAAACATGAAGGCTGCTTTAATTGCCCACTTGAAAGATGGTATGCCACTTAGATCATTATTCAAGTGTTATCTGTAGTTGCCCTGTTGCTTTCGTGTTCCCTAACATTCTCATTTTTGTCTGAATGCCTAAGAAGAGGAAGGTCGATCCATTTATCTTTACCTGAGACAAAGAAAACATGAAGGCTGCTTTAATTGCCCACTTGAAAGATGGTAGGCCACTTAGATCATTATTCAAGTGTTATCTGTAGTTGCCCTGTTGCTTTCGTGTTCTCTAGCATTCTCATTTTTGTCTAAATGCCTAAGAAGAGGAAGGTCGATCCATTTCTCTTTACTTGGGGTAAAGAAAACATGAAGGCTGCTTTAATTGCCCACTTGAAAGATGGTATGCCACTCAGATCATTATTCAAGTGTTATCTGTAGTTACCCTGTTGCTTTCGTGTTCTCTAGCATTCTCATTTTTGTCTAAATGCCTAAGAAGAGGAAGGTCGATCCATTTCTCTTTACTTGGGGTAAAGAAAACATGAAGGCTGCTTTAATTGCCCACTTGAAAGATGGTATGCCACTCAGATCATTATTCAAGTGTTATCTGTAGTTGCCCTGTTGCTTTCGTGTTCCCTAACATTCTCATTTTTGTCTAAATGCCTAAGAAGAGGAAGGTCGATCCATCTCTCTTTACCTGGGACAAAGAAAACGTGAAGGCTGCTTTAATTGCCCACTTGAAAGATGGTATGCCACTCAGATCATTATTCAAGTGTTATCTGTAGTTGCCCTGTTGCTTTCGTGTTCTCTAGCATTCTCATTTTTGTCTAAATGCCTAAGAAGAGGAAGGTCGATCCATTTCTCTTTACTTGGGGTAAAGAAAACATGAAGGCTGCTTTAATTGCCCACTTGAAAGATGGTATGCCACTCAGATCATTATTCAAGTGTTATCTGTAGTTGCCCTGTTGCTTTCGTGTTCCCTAACATTCTCATTTTTGTCTAAATGCCTAAGAAGAGGAAGGTCGATCCATCTCTCTTTACCTGGGACAAAGAAAACATGAAGGCTGCTGTAATTGCCCACTTGAAAGATGGTAGGCCACTTAGATCATTATTCAAGTGTTATCTGTAGTTGCCCTGTTGCTTTCGTGTTCTCTAGCATTCTCATTTTTGTCTAAATGCCTAAGAAGAGGAAGGTCGATCCATTTCTCTTTACTTGGGGTAAAGAAAACATGAAGGCTGCTTTAATTGCCCACTTGAAAGATGGTATGCCACTCAGATCATTATTCAAGTGTTATCTGTAGTTGCCCTGTTGCTTTCGTGTTCCCTAACATTCTCATTTTTGTCTAAATGCCTAAGAAGAGGAAGGTCGATCCATCTCTCTTTACCTGGGACAAAGAAAACATGAAGGCTGCTGAAATTGCCCACTTGAAAGATGGTAGGCCACTTAGATCATTATTCAAGTGTTATCTGTAGTTGCCCTGTTGCTTTCGTGTTCTCTAGCATTCTCATTTTTGTCTAAATGCCTAAGAAGAGGAAGGTCGATCCATTTCTCTTTACTTGGGGTAAAGAAAACATGAAGGCTACTTTAATTGCCCACTTGAAAGATGGTATGCCCCTCAGATCATTATTCAAGTGATATCTGTAGTTGCCCTGTTGCTTTCGTGTTCCCTAACATTCTCATTTTTGTCTAAATGCCTAAGAAGAGGAAGGTCGATCCATCCCTCTTTACCTGGGACAAAGAAAACATGAAGGCTGCTTTAATTGCCCACTTGAAAGATGGTATGCCACTCAGATCATTATTCAAGTGTTATCTGTAGTTGCCCTGTTGCTTTCGTGTTCCCTAACATTCTCATTTTTGTTTAAATGCCTAAGAAGAGGAAGGTCGATCCATTTCTCTTTACCTGGGACAAAGAAAACATGAAGGCTGCTGTAATTGCCCACTTGAAAGATGGTATGCTACTCAGATCTGTAGCTATACTGTATAACATTAAGAAGTCAACACTTTGTTGGTTGTCAACACGTTGGCTGTAAAGTCAACACGTTGTAAGTCATTTGCTGCATCATTGGAGAAAGAAAAAATGGCATTTTGCTTCTCACCTGGCTATGATATAAATAAAGTGCATGATTCGTGTGCATGATTCACTTCTGAAATGCATGATTCATTTGAGTCTTATCTTCTGCTATCATTGCAAATGAAACACGAAAAAAACGGAAAAAG